>JXCR01055084.1:102992-146457 GCA_002079205.1 Phalaenopsis hybrid cultivar | reverse complement strand
ACTGTGGGGTCTCACGTAAGTGTACGCATCGTATCAGTAATATCAAATTATAAGTCTGGAATATCGATCCCTCAAGGAGTGAGGGATTTATACTGAAGAGAAGTTCTAGCTTACTAGATTTAGTTCTTAGCAAGGAATTGAAATTAAGTAAAGGTTCAATAAATTACTCATACAGAATTGCAATCTAGTTTAAGGTTAAATCCTACAAAAATCTTACTTATCCTAATCAAGTTATAAAGCTACCTTTCCTTGCAACGATTTAAGCGGCAAGGTAGAAAATGTAAAAGTCAATTCTGAATGTGGCTAGTAACAAATAGAAGCAACTCTCTTCTTTACTATCTCTCGAGTGCATAAAGAAGTTTGATTAAACTGGTTTAATTCCTTAAACCGCAATTTGAACTCATCAAAGATTATATCTCTAACATTTTCATCTTCCTACAAATACTTCATCATATCCTATAAACCAATGTGAATAACCTAGTCATTCTACCGTAGCTCTCCTGAGTCATTATGGNGCAATTTGAACTCATCAAAGATTATATCTCTAACATTTTCATCTTCCTACAAATACTTCATCATATCCTATAGACCAATGTGAATAACCTAGTCATTCTACCATAGCTCTCCTGAGTCATTATGATTCACAACACNTATATATATAATATATAATATAATATAATATAAAAGTTTCAGATATACAGAGCTCATACATCATCACAATGTGTATTGTGACTGTTAATCCACAAAGTTGTATATACCGTGTTTACTTTGTCAGTTATACAGAGCCAGTGAAACGTAAATATATACAAGTCATCAATGAATGTCAACATTCCATCAACTAACACTCTTTCACTTCATCGATTGAAAGAAGCATCTGAAGTTGCGATAAAACTCTAGGCCATGCATCCAAAGAGAAGAACCAAGTTAACTCTCTACAATGTGAGGATAATTCATCCGGATGTCTGGATTGGGGTGTATTTAGGTTATATTCATGATATATTTTTGTGAGTACATCCTTAATATATATATATATATATATATATATATTTTTTTTTTTTCCTCTACATAATATTCATAAATAGACAGTGCTCTGAAGCATGCAGAGATGATTTCATCATTATTGGAAGCCTATATATATATAAATTTAGATCGGAACCATTAAGGTTGATAAGCTATTATTGAATGACTTGTGTTTCCAGAGGTAAGTATTTGCTCCAATTTGATGAATACCAAAATAATGTCTGGCTTCTCTGCTTGTCCTATTACTCATTTGCAGCATCCACGTTCCACACTGATATGAGCTCTTGCGTCTCTTTCCGAGTTGTATATATATGGAGATGAATATTTTGTAACAGTGCCTGCTCCATGTGAACCTACTTTATAGGTTTCCACTGTATTGAGATCTTAAATATATATATAACTTTATAATTGTTTAAGTGAGTTGGATAACATTGGGATGATGGCATTATTTATTTTGTTGATTTTTCTGTGTAATTTAGTGGCAATGTAAATGAGTTGGGCCACATATATCTGTGATTCCGTAGTAGCACTTTATTTCATGTTGTTATTTTCTGAGGTCATCAAACGTTAGTGGAAAAATGGTTCGATATTCTTCATGCAATACTGGTTGTGAATTTAACTTCGGCACTACTTTGGATCAAGTAGATTTCTTAGTCAAGAGCCAAAGAGTCTAAATTATTCTAAGTTTCTATGAGTCGGCCTATATCATATTAACTCTTTGTTTGCTCAATTTTTTTCTGAATTCATGAATGTATCTATCTTTCCACTTTTTATACTCAAATTATGATACATATATATATTTAACTCAATTATAAATGCCAAATTTTAAATATAAGATAAGTAAATATGTGATATTTTTGTTATGTATTAAAATTTTCCACATTAAACATGAAAACTAGTCGAATGACTCGTACACTGGACTAAACACAAAGGTGTGATCTGTCGTAACACATTTTTAAGAAATGTGTTGCACTAATATAATGAATAGCTTAGTAAATTTGAAGGTATAGTGGTCAAGGGAAACTTGTTATCAATTGGGGGTCAAAAATAGCCTAGGAGAGAAGACGGGTGGTGCTTCAATATTTATTGTCGTGCAGCAGTCTTATAACAAATAAGCACTGTAATAGTAGGCCAAAGGCAAAGCTAGAGAACCAAGGGATATTTATAGGGATGTGGACAAATTTGAATGATTTTTGACATAATGTATTTATGAGTTTTGTGCTTATAGTGATAATTTGATTCAAGCAAAAGCTATTTTCTTTAATTTGATGAGTCAAGTTTGTTTTTAATTCTAATCAATTGATCTTGGATGGAGACTTAAATTAATTTGATTTAGCGTAGATTTACATAATTAACTCAAGTTTCTTAAGATTCAACTTTTGGATAAACTTTGCCTTAGGCATGTTTAGGGTAGACCAATAGTGTCATATCGACTTAGTTTTGTCTATTTGGATGGTCTGATGTGAGTCGATGGGATTAGGTACCACAAACTAAATGGGGGCTTAATTTGAATTTAAGCAAGCTTGATTTTGTCTATGTTTAAGCGTGGTTTTGACTTAGATTTGATTTACTTTACGTTAAATACGGGAATACAGAGTATCAATGACTTTAGAGTTCTTAAGCAGCGTAAAGTGGCTATAGGTCATATATAAATTAGAGATTAAATTTCAGGCGGATCGTAACTAGCCAAGTTTTTATGATTTGTTAAGCTTGATTAGCATTGGTTTAGTTGACTTAAATTGGACCTACTGAGTCATGACAACTCACAATGGTTCTAATTGGCATAAGATGGTCATTGCTAACCAATTGAACTTGTAATGACCTAAGATTGAGTGTATTAAGTTTAAGAATAATTTAGGTCAGTGTAATGTGTGCAGAAACAAAATTGATTTTTGATGCACTAAACAAATTATAATATTTGTTTTATTAATGCTAAAGAAATAATAATTTTGATGAGATCTGTAACTTTTATTTATTAGATACGTAAATGAATAAGAAATGGGTGGTGTATATACATATATGATAAGAGCTAGCTCTTGCGTCTCCTTTCTGGTTGTATATATATGAAGGTGAATATTTGTAACTGTAGCTGCTCCATGGAGACCAACATTATTAGCTTTCAGACCACTGAGATTTCGAATACCATCAAAATTGCTTAGAAGATTTGTATAGGAATATGGGGCAATCATGCCCTTATTTGTTTTTATTGATTTGGCTTTGTGTAATTTGATAGTATTGATGATTAAACAAGTTGTGCTAGACCAATGCTTTGGTAACACTACTTCCATAGTTGTATTGTTATAGATCTACAGCCTGTTTACATTAAGAGCAAACAGGCTGTAGATATTAAAAATACTATTATTGATTTGTTTTTCTAATTTATATTTTCAAGGAGAATGTGGTGTGGATTTGTTTTATGATATTATTATCACTTATTTTGTTTTCTTGATGGATAATTTATTCTTGGTCATTCCTTTCAGTGGGCATTAAATTAAGCTTCTTGTCCTAAGCTTGGATATTGAGCCTAGGGGTGTAAGTGAGTCAATCTGACTCATGAGCCGGATTGAGCTCTGCTCGACAAGTGGCTCTTGAACTGAGCTCGATGAGCTAACAAGCCAAACTCAATCTAGCCTTGACTCAACTCGTTAGCTCGTGAGCTAGCTCGTCAAGAAAATTTTAATATAAAAAATGTCAAAACTATATCAAATTTGAAGACTTATCTTAAAAATATTAAAAATATTTCATATTTTATATTAAGTGATTTTTTATTATTTATTTCATAATGACTCATTCTATTTATCATTTTATTTTAACACTAACTTAAATTAACAATATTCTTTTTTTCTTTTATAATAAACAGACCAACTCATGAGCCTGCTAGAACCTGTAAACTTATGCATAAGCTTGAAGCTTGAGCTCAAACCGTAAAAGAAATCAGACTTAAGCACCAGTCGCAAATAGCTCGGACTTGACTCGACTCGTTTAAAGCCCTAATTGAGCCTAATGCAGGCCTTGATGAGTTTTTTGTGGCTTTCTTTTGTTTTGTCTGGATATTATTGGAGCGGCTGTTTCTAATGTTGTGCTGAAATTTTTTGTCCGTATATTTATTATATTCTTTTTTCCTACTTCTATTGTTTTAAATTTTAATTTTTCATTCTATTCGACTTTATAATATCTTATGTAAATTTATTTCTAAAATATTTATTGACAGACTAGCCTTTTTTTCCTTTAATAATTTTATTTTTTTTCCTTAAAGTAGTTTTATCATGTAGAAAAACTTTTAATAGTATATTACTTGTTTAGATGCCTATGAATATATAAAATCTTTGACGTCCTCTATAAGTCTCATGCAAGAGGATCTTTTATATATTGCTCTATTTAATATTGTCTTGTATTGCTTTTGTAGGTGCTTAATTGATTTATCTGATTAATATTCTGCTAAACAATATAGATTTATGAGTTTGTGAAAGATCTCTTTGTAGATCTCTTTGTTATATACTATTGTAGAATTTTTGAGTCAATAATTACAAGTATACTAATTTTATGAAGGCTAAGTAGTGTTAGGATTTTCATTCTTTATTGACTTCTATTAATCTTTTTTTTATTTTTAAGTTTGTCTGCTACTCGAGCTACACCAACCCTATCACGAATATATTCATTTAGCATTTTGTCTTTTAAGTGTAAAGCCACTCATCCACCTAAGCATTCTCATCTCAGCAACACTTAACTTAGTTTTATGCTTCTCTTTGAAAGACCTACATTCAGCGCCATAGAGCATTGAAGGTTTCACTACCATATAAAAATTTTCTTTTAGTCTAAGCGGTACTTTTCTATTAAACAATAGGCCCGAAGCATTCCTCTACTTAAACCAACCAATATAAATTCTACTAATAAGATCCTCATTTATATCACCATCATTTTGAACAATAGACTCGAGATATCTAAAGTGTTCACACCTTTTAATAATTTGATCATCTATAATTACATCTCTGTCACTAGAGCTACTATTACTAAAATTACATCTATGTCGCTAGAGCTACTACTACTAATTTTTATAACATATCTTTTTATATTTTATATTTTCTTTCACATTATTATTTCACCACCAACTATTTTATTTATAGAAATATTTTCTATTGATTCTCCAAGTACATATTTTTCCACTTGTTTAATAGTGTTTGTTACTTTATCCGAAATAAAATTTGTTTCTTCATGAACATCCCAAATCTTGAAATCATGAAGTTTACTCATAAAAAAAATTTTATGTCTTTTAGGTGTCTCCATCTAATTCTACAACAATGATTCTTAGTATTCTTTATTTTACAAATATTCATCTTCAAATATAGAACTAATAATCGATGTTGTGTATTTAAATTCTCACTTGGAATGACCTTAAAAAATTTTTTCATTCTCGACGATCTCATCTTCTCATAAGAAAATAATCACCTTTTGTTTTATTAGATCCATTCTTATAAGTAATAATATGTTCATTTTTTCTTTAATAAAGTATTAGTAATAACAAAATCATATGCGAAAGCAAAACCTAATATTACTATCTTCTTCATTAATCACTCCAAAATCGTAGCCACCATCAATATTTCTAAAATTTTTTATCACTCTATCGACATGTTCATTTAAATCTCCTCCAAGAAAAATGATTTCTTCTAGAGGTATCATTTGTATTATTTTTTTTAGGTCATTCTAGAATTTATCTTTAGAACCTATGTATAAGCTTACTTGAGAAGCATAAGCACTCATACTATTAGAAATCTTAGTATTAATAATAATCTTAAGGGCTATAATTCTATCCTCGGCTCTATTAATTTTATCTTTCAAACTCTTATCAATAATTACACTTACACCATTTATAGTGCGACCCTTATCTAAATACCAAACTTTAAAACCTAAGTTATCAATCTCCTTAGCCATTTAATTTATTGAATACATACGATCTTTATCTTCCTATGAATCATAATATCAAATAATTTCATTAATATACCTGTGAGACTACCTATATTCCAACATCCAATCCTAATATTAGTTTTAAGGACTAACTTTTTTACCCGCATCTATCCGTAATATGGGAACTCTTGCTTATTTGACATTACACCCGAGCTCTGGTGTAGCAGCCCTTGCATACTTTTCACTGTATTCAGGTCATACAATGTGTTGCTTCCAGAAGACGCCCTAGCATTTACACCCCAATTAAAATGATTCATGTCATGATTTTTCGACAAATTTTATGCTAATTGTCAACTATCTAACGCAACCCTCCATTTTTCATATCCCGAACTTAGGATTCGGCAATGATAGTGTTATATATTATATTTATATATTACAGTTAACTTATTTAGTTGGAATGGATTAACATTAAAATATTCAATAGTCTTAAGTTAACACCGTGCATGTCAATGTGAAAATTGAGTATAAAATTAAAATTTTGCATTATGATCACTAATTATCCTATGGGTTTTTATTTAGGAAATTTAAATATTTAATCCTTTTGAATATTTGCATGTATCTATGAGCGTTATTGATGTTTGTACCAATAAATATTATTTTTGTACGGTCAAACATAATTTGGACAATTATTTAGTTGATTTTGATCGTGATTGTGATGGTAATCTTATTGGAAATTTGGAATATAAGTTTATCTTAGTCTGAAATAAATATTTATTTATTGGCTTAGAAAATTAAATTTCTAAGGATTTTTCTATAGTTTCAGTTGAGCTTGATGATTTAGCCTTAGGGTTTGTTTGGGGCAGCTGTAGCTTATTGAATACTATGTTGATAAACTGATTAAAAATAATCTGCTGATAAGCTAGGTACTGTAGTTATTATAAATTTTAATTTTTTTTGGAAATGTCAGACCGCTGCCTAAAAGTTGTCACCGCCGCACCTAGATAGGTGCAGTGCAAAAATATTGTTTTCGGCTTTTTGAAAACGCATAAGCTACTAAAACACAGTTTACCCAAACTGGTCATTAGTTTCAGTTATCTTTGATTATAAATCTGTTTTTTATAATTATTTTTATGATTTGAGAAGGCCTTGGAACTTCTCTGTTACTTGAATTTTTTAATCAATTATATTTTTAGGGAAAAAATGTAATTATGGATTGTCTTGCTTCAAATGACTCTCATTTATTAGTAACTACTAATCATTTAACCTTATAGTTTTGAGTTGCTTTGAGATGGATTCATAAAAACCGCACAACTTTTGATTTTTAAAACATTTTTGTTCGGTTGATATTTTTTTTGGAATTATTTATTTTGACAATGATGACATGTTTTACTTTATTTTCTAAATTTCTATTGTAGGTGGCCTTTTTTTCTTATCACTCTTAATGTTCTTTCCCTATCCTCGTGTAAGTTGTTGGTAGCCATCTCAATGGTTCTCTTTCTCTCTCTTCTCAAGTTTTCTTTTTTGGCTAGTATTTGTTTTCCTTATTAATTTTTTGTATGTGTCATTTCTCCTAGATTATTTAATATTTTGGTTCATCTTTTATAATTGGATATTTTCTTTGGTTGATCTCATTTTGGCATTATTCTTTTGGAAACATTGTTTGATGTTTGTTGCCTTTCTCATCATAGTTGTTAGTAGCCATCTCATTACTCATGCTCTTGGGTTGCCTTCTACTATTTTTTTATCTTTTCCTGTTAGGTGACACTCTTCTTTTGCAATTGGAGTTTTGTAGGTTTCTTTTATATGAGGATTTGTCAAAAGGCGGTTGTTTTGTTTCAAATTTTTGGGAGTTTTTTTCTAAATGTTCTCTTTATTTTTGCTCACCAATTCAGCTAAGTGTCTTCAATCCTCTTCAACTTCATTTTTGGTTTTTATTATTATTGTTGCTTTTGGTGTGCCAATGCTCCTCCACTCTTTTAGGGGTTACAGGTATACATTACCTTCAGTTTGGATGATCATCCTTGATGGAACTATTGAGGAAGTTTTTCTTTTATCTAATTCGGAATGTGCAAACGCTTTTGGATGGAGAGTGAATTTTCCTTCATCTTTGAAGGGAGTTTTTGCCATCTAATTTCAGTTCTTTGTAGGTTTACTTTTCCTTTGCTCATGATTTGATAGCAGGGTGCTGCATTTATGTGAGCTCAAGCCATTTTGTTTAATTGTACTAATTATTTTTTATATGCCCATCAACTTAGGCAATCCTTGTTCATTTGGTTTTTAATCCTTTTTGTTTTTGTTTTATATAAGTGTTCATTGCTTAATTTGTCATAACATTATTTTTCTTAATAATATTTTAGTTTGCCTGAGAGGTAAAGGCATGAATCATACTCAATTGTTCAATTTTAACTAGGTCAAGTCTATATCCAATCAAGTTATCTAAAAATCATTTTTTTATANTATATATATATATATATATATATTTGTGTGTGTGTGTGTGTCAAAACGACCCATTCACTGTTGTCAGGTCACCGCTGCCATCATTGCTAAGTTGTCGCCACCACCGTCGTGCTACCATCAGCCAATCATCATCTGTGATGATGTTGTCATTAGATTTCTGTCATACAACCCTTATTTTTGGTTTCCCATCATAGAATGTAGTCATGTCGCTGCCACTTGCTCAATGTGTTTAGCCACTCTCAAAATAAAAATTGAGTCGGTCGGTAACTCCTACATGTGTAATATTTCTCTCGGTTGTTTAAGGGACAACAAAGTCTCGTAACTTACATCGAGAGAGTGGAAAATTTTTAATTAGGTTAGACCGGTGATTTTTTTCATTGTGGGTTTTCCACATAAAACATTAATATATGTTTATCGCCATAAATATTCCGGCACACAAAAATGCTATAGAAGGTCAAGCTATAGAACAAATTCTAGAGCTAGATGAACATACTTTGATATTCTAAAAATTTTCTTATTATATACAATTCTTATGGGCACACGTTTTATGTTGGGCATTTCAAGAGCACCCGATAATGTCTAATTGACTCTTATCATTTAAAGTATAATAGAATAAAATGCGTAGTATTTTTTAAACTTATTTTTTATTGTTTAATATAGAAAAGAGGTGTTTATAAAATTAAAATAGATTTTGTTTAAATATGGTTTGCACTTGAGTCTAGTTAGGTGCTAACTATTCTTTGTGTAAGAGAACTTATATTATAAGTTGGTCATAATGTAGTCTAATTCTCACATTTTTTAACAAAATATTCATACATGCAACTCATGTCTTTCTTCTTAGAGAAAAAAAAACACTTTTGTACTTATAGTTGTTCCAGACAAGCTAATTATTAACTAATTTAATAATTAACATTGCATTTTCCCTTATATATAGACATATTTTTTAAATATTTTAAAATGCCTCATGTCTCAGCTTACTTTCTTCATTATTATCCATTTTCCACCATCACTTGGCACAAATTCAATCGCACTTTCATGTCTTAAGTAATTATAACAGTTGCACTAGCTTGTGTCCACTGCCTAGCAATAATATTTCCCTTGGATATAACATATTTCAATTAAGAGGGATAATATTGATCTGTCATTCAGTTTGATCTCTATGAAACTTATGATGATGCAAATATCAATAGATATTGATGCATACATACTTTAAAATGAAAGCACTAATAAATAAGCCACTCCCTCTCCCTCTTCCTCTCCCTCTCCCACAATAACAAAATTGGTTATCAATCTAATATATATATGAGATTACATGCAAGGAACCCAAAATATTGCTATTTACAAATCAATTACACTATTTCATCCATTGTCCAAATTCTCACTCAAATATCGAAGGTCATATAATACCCTAACCCATAATTTTCAATTTTATCAAATTCACAATTGTTCGATCTTAGCATGCATAAATGCATCTGTTTCATAGTTAAAAAAAAAAATGCTATCATACTTGATTTGTAAATAGCAATCTGTAAAGTTATAAAAATTTTAAACTTGATGATCTAACATCTCAATTTTTCTTTCTAACTCTTATAATATTTCTTGAAGCTATAATACGATACAATTATTTATAATGTATAATAATTTCAATATCAACTTCTCTTTTATAAATTTAACCTCTAATAAAATAATATCTAAGTTAATATGTTTTGTGTGTGAATATTAAATAAGATTTTAAGTTGATAATACTAATATTACTAGATGCATTATAATAGCATTCAAATTTCAAAACTTTAAACAATGAATCTTAGTAACAAAGCTGCATGCATTTAGCTATTACTCAACCTATATGATCAAAAACGTCCAATCTATTATTGTAGGAAGTCTGAACACTCTTTTATAATTAAGTGGAAACACATTGTATTAACTTCACTAACTTGCCAAAAAGTATAGAATTATCGGAGGCCATTTGTTGCCATAACAAAGCTATAAGAAGGAATCAGGTTTCTGGGCCTTAAAACCTTCGGTCCTAACTAGGCCAAAAGTCTCATCACTATTGAGCGAACAAGCTACGTTTCTTAATGCAGTTCGATTCGAAAATTGGGCCAAAGCACAATAGTTTATGATAATGTCTCTTTTTTTGTTCAATATGTTTATATTTGTATCTCTCCAACATGTGATATTGATGGCTCTTTACCGATGCTCAAGTATATTGTAAGAAAATGTATTGATATCTAATGCTTCTCTCTTCTCTCTCTCTCTCTCTCTCTCTCTATATATATATATATATATATATATATCTTATGCTTCTGAAGATTGATGGAAAAAAAGTAAAATTTATCTGCTTAAAAAATTTATAATTAATATGCTAAGAAAATTCACATCTATGCATTGAGTGGTTTATTTTGGCATTTCGATAAAATTTGTGATGAAGAATCAAAAGAAATATAAATATTTTTTATAAAAAAATCCAATGAAGTAAAAAAAAATGGGAAATTGATTTGACCAAGTCGAAACAATTTATTATATATGTAAAAAATTATAAAAAAATGCCTTTTTTTTAAATAGAGAAGAACTAATTCTAATTTTTGGATTGTCAACTCCGCCTTCTATAGAAAATTGGAGAATAATAAACAATGACGAGTGAGAGTTGCCATTGTCGATTAGAGGGCAGTAAAAATAATCGAACGATAATATAGTTCGCAAGCAATAGAAGTAAATGTTGCAGATTGATGATGAATAACGATATTGAGAAATGATATATCAGCAAAAGATAAACATTGGCATAAGGAACAAGAGTCATGTAATGATAAATGCTAATGTCAAGAAACAACAATTAGATGACGACAAATGTTTGTGCCAAGAGATGAAAGTTGTGTGGCAGGAAACACTGTCATTTGGAGAAGACGGTCAGGATTTAGTTAAAGTAACGGAGAACACTGGTACCGAGAGATGTAGCAATGAACACAAGGAATGGTTGCTAGAATTTGACCATAGACATCAATATCATGAAATTGAGCTCACATATTCTTAAAGTTGGCATTAATTAGCATGAAGGTCACTAGTTACAATTATCATGTAAAGCTCTAGGATTCTTAAAATTTAAAATTACTTGAATTTAGGTAGAACATTTAAATTAAGTTGCTCTATTTGCATATTCTTTAGGAGGTCTAACGTATAAGAAAGTGTTATTAAGAATAAATTCTAATTAAGGCACATGCATGTCAGCTTATGTCCCAGTGAATATATTTAAAATCCTTCATATTGAAGACAAATAATTATGCAATCATTTTAGTCTCATAAAATATATTTGCTCAATTCTTTCTTGATTGATTTTAATTATGCCTAAGTGGTAGTATAAATATACATTTATCAAGCAGCAATTTTTTTTCAGATAGGATTATAAGCTCATCAGAATAGTCTTTGACTTAAATTTATATTTTTTTTCTTGATTTGATATCATAAACTCCTCCAGACAACATAATTCATGGACGTTGAATAAGTGCTAATGGTCAACTTGGTCAACTATCTATATTTAAGATTATATATTTGTATTCTTATTAAAATGTGAAATAAAAAAATAATTTATAATCTCAAATAATGCTTATAATATCTTGCTTCCTCCGGATGAATGCTTCTCTTGAAGAACAGTGACGTTCAACTAACGCTCGCTTTCAAGCGGTGGTTGGAATGTGGGAACGAGTTCATTTTCAGTCATGAAAGCCTTGGGCTCACTCACGTGCTTAGCCCTGCAGCGCCTATCAACCATGAATTCTGCTTCTGATGTTACGATTTAAGGAAACCTTTATGAGAGTGATGCTGATATTTTCCTTTGCATTTCTGAATTTTGTGATCAGCATGCTAACCCCTTGTGCTCATTTGATCCACAGTTTCTTTGGTTCTAAAATTTACAACAACTTCTTAATGTTGCTGAAGAAAAAGCTTTCAGACCAAAATCTGTAAATGGTTCTTTTTATTATATGTTTTCGTGTTCATAGAAATCATTGTATCTTATGACAGGACGCAATTGTTGGAGAACATATGGGGCATACATGTATCTTTCACATAGTTAATGAAACAATAAGTGAGGCCACAAGAAGCTGCGCTGCAATAATGGATATTTCACTGTCCATAGAGGATTATTTGATTAATAGTAGTGTTATATTCTTTCAATTGCATTGAAAGGTGGTCCCTTTTTGCTTTATTTTATCATTTTTTTTACTGAAAATGGTGCAGGAGATTCAGGTAAAAGATCTTGCAAACACATATTTTTTTGGTTGATTTAGCAAGAAAATTTGTATAGAATTTATATACAAATTCCATAAAATTTGGTTCATTTTTCATAAACAATTATTATTAAGTTTAGGAATTCGTCCTCAAGTTCTAATTCATGTGAAAAATAAGTATGCTTAAAAGCAGACTTCTTGCCAATTATGTGGCATACATAAGAAATGGTTTAACCGAAAGGAGTGTATTACAGTTCTTTTATAAGGGTTTTATAAATTCAATCGTATTTGGTTAGAAGAAAAATCACTACAGTATAAAATATCGTTGTACTTGAAATTCACTCTCTAATACAATATTCATTGGATTTGGGTGAATTAGAGATTGACTGCTTTGATTAAAATGACGCAATCGACTGTTGCTACGCTCCCTAGTTACAACCCACAACCGATGTCCTCCCACTGTTGTTTGCTCGTCACCATACCATTGCTGTCGACCATACATCACGGCCACCTATCCCTTGTTGTATGTTGCCACCCATGTGCGAAGGCATCAACCCTTAACTAGTTTATTCTATATTTTCAAACCAAATAAAAAGTGCAAAGTTTTGCATTAATTTTAATATTTCAAATAATGTATTACCTCAACATTGCATTCCTTTTTTAGTAAATCAAACATTTAATAATCCTACAAGAATTGAGAAAGTAGTACAAGTGCATCTAGCCTAATAGATTTGCTAGCTTTGCATTGAACTTTGATAACTTTAGCAAGATTTTACACAAATTTTACAATTGTGCTTAGGTTTGGATCAATTTTTAAAGTTGTATTTTTCTCAAATTATTTATCATGGTTGAATCAAAATTTGATTGTTTAATTGTGGTAATAACGAAACCTGCTAATTTTATGAGGAAATTTCAATACAACATATTAAATTAACAATCCATCGAATTAGTAGGAAGGTGCTTTGATGGTTTCGAGGGACATAGGATGCGAGAGCTGAAATGGGAGTTCAAATGTTTTTGCACCATAAACGTATGCACCAAAACTGCCAGCACAAATCTCAAAGGGATCGAACGGCAGAGAATAATGACTAGACAATCGAAGCCTTGTACCAAAGAGCACAATCTGAACCGGCCCATCTGAAGTCTGATTGCATAGTTGAGTCGCTCGATATATGGTGTTGACGGATCCAATCGGCGGGCATGGCTTATTATCCCAGCTACATGAGCCTCTTGTAGGGCCGACTTGTCAAAATTATTCGACTGGTTATTTTCTCTCGATGGGACCAATCCTCATGCAACTGCTAGTTTCAGTCAACCGAACTCAACGCGTTTGCTGATCGACAATCGATGTAATTCACTCACATTGTAACACAAATCTAATATTAATTGCATTTAGGGCGGTTGCCACAACCCTTCTCTTCTTTCCATAATTGTACAATTAGACCCCTATAAATATGATGTCAAAAGATGAATAAAAGGAACTTTTCCTTGAACTCTATGTAGGTGTTATTCTCTCTATCCTTCTCCTTCTCTTGGTTTTAACTCTCGAGTTGTGTATTTCTGAAGACAACTTATGATTCAAAATCCTAAAATGTGGAGCAGTTAGCGTGGACATGCCTCAGATGAGAAGTAAAGCAACTTACGAAGGAGAAACCTCACTGAAAGATATAGCATCCAAGTAGTTTAATAGAGAGACAACACGTCAAGGCTTCTAGGAAAAGGCCGAGGCACTGTGAGCACATATTATGAACCAATTTGAAGCCCTCCCAGATGAAATAACTTAGAGGAACAATCAAGCAGCATTCTTGAGGGAGGGTTTCAAAGAATTCACTTCGAGATTCCTCACGAGAATCCACCAGAGCCCAATGGTTGGGCTAGTAAATGACAGATTGATGGGCAAGTTGACTCCTAACACGCTGACAGTATAGGATCTACATCGATGGTCAAGTGTCATGTGGATAGAGTGGGAGCGCCCACCCGGTCGACTGCAGACATTGCCTTTTCTCGAAGAATTATGGATATTATACCCCCAGTAAAGCTTAGGTTTCCTCATTTAGATCCTTACAAGAGGAAGAGCAACCCGATTGACCACATGGTTTCTTTCGAAACATCGATTAGAGACATACAGGTTGACGAGATGACGAAGCATCGAGGATTCCTGACCACGCTGAAGGAATTTTTTAGGTTGGCGTCATATAACCTACAAGTACTTCACCATATCCTATAGAACAATGTGAATAACCTAGTTGTTCTATCATAACTCTCCTGAGTCATTATAGTTCACAACACATTTTAACAATTCACTTGACAATAATGAAAAGTAAATAAAATTCAGAAGATTAATCATCAAATTCAAGTTTAAAAACTAATTTTAAAAATATTTGCACTCATATACAACCTACTCAACCATCACAAGGAAAAGTAAGGAAATCTATTCATAAAGCTTGAAGAACACACCACAAAACATCACTTGAAATAAAAAAGTCTACTAGATAAATATGTTTACATAAATAAAATAAGAAAAATACACAATAATTAGCTTTCTCCTCTTTAAAATGCTCTGAGAATGCTCCCCTAAGGATCTTCTAATCCCTTGCTGCTCTCCTAAATACTCTTCTCATAATACAAACCAAATTCTTCACCAAAGGATCAATGAAACCTATCATATTCCTTCCTAAAACAAACCTTGCCTCTCCTTCACAAAAGATTACTTTCCTACCTTCATAAGAGCTCTTTTATCCAGTTGAATAACTCCCCAAATTGTGTATTTGAACTGCTAAAAATTTCTCAGGTAATTTCTAGCACCACATGGCTGGCGCCTACGCGTTAGTCTCTTTGTCTGCCTAATCGGGCATGGGCGCCTAGGCGTCCAAAAATATGGTGACCTAAAGCAGTTGCTATTTGGGTCCGAGTTAAGTTATACCCAAGTATGGATAATGGTTTAGGTATAAATTAGGTTAGATCTAAAGAGTTGGTTGGTACTTGGGTATAACTAGAAAGGCTGAAACTAGGTCTAATTAGGTTATACCAGGTAGGGTTTGAATTTGAACCAAGTTTAAGCTAAGTTAGACATAGTCAAATTATGGGTTGTGGATAGCTCTAATTTGGATTAGACCTAGGGCTTAAGTCAAGTCTAATGTGGGTTAGAACTAAAGTTTAGGGTTAGGTCTGATGTGGGTTAGACCGATGTTTTAGGGTTAGATCTGATGTAGGTTAGACCAAGGTTTAAGGTTAGGTCTCAAGTGAGTTTGACCTAAGGTTTTAGGGTTAGGTCTAATGTGTTTTAGACCTAAAGTATAGGGCCAGTCTCAATGTTAGTTAGACTTAAGGTTTAGGGTTAGGTCTAATGTGGGTTAAGCCTAAGCTTTAGGGTTCTAATGTGAGTTAGACCTAAAAATGATTAGGTTAATTTTGATTAGGACTCAGGCCTGACCTCAATAAGATTAGATCCCATTGTAGGTTCACCTAGGTCAAGATTAGATTAGACCTAACCCATGCCCAAACTCAAATTGAGCTAACCCTAAGTCATTAAGAGGATTTCATGATCAAGGGGCTAACCATGTTGTCAAACCCTTAAGACCGTACTAGGTTAAGCTCCTCGGCTTGGATTAATGATTTAAATTTAATTTGAGGAACCATTTGGGAAAAATGTAAATTTGTTTATTTTTACAATTTTTTCCCTAGTCTCCTAGTTTTTATTTTAGAGTTTTTTATGGGCTAAATTATCACTTTGGGGTTTAATTTCATTACCCTAAATTTTCTTGTTAATGTACAATTTAATGTTTAATTTTCTAATTTTTTTATAAATATTTTCTAAAATATTTATAATTTTTGTTGAAAATTAGTCCTTTTAATGTTAGGGAAGTTCGCTGACCATGGAAAATTCAAGAAATTTTCCCAAGGGTGGAGGGAAAAATCCCTAAAATTTTCATATTTTTTGGGCTTATATTTAATTTTTATTAATTAAAGTACTCTTTAGAGTATTTAACTAAATAAAAATTAAATATAAACTCTATTTACTTGGTTAAGAGGTATTTTTATCTTTTTTTTTAATTTCCTATACTAAGTTATGATTTTTTGTCGTTTTATTTAATTTTTAGCATTTAAATAATTCAAAATATTTGAATTATTTACTTAATCGTGTGGCAGCCACATCAACCTTGGTGGTGCCGAAAGCCTACACATTTTCCTTTGGTTAGATGCACCTTCCATGCAGACACAAAGGTTGCCTACGGTTTGTTTTTTTCCTCCCCTATGTTTCGGTGGTTTGACTCAATTTGCGTCATCCATTTCCAATGCACGGAAATGGATGACATTTGTTCGTCATCCTTACAAGAAAAAGAACTAAAAACCATCATGATTAAACCCTAAGATATCTCTCATTTCTCAATGCTCCTAATTAATTAATTAATCAATTACTTAAGTGAATTATGAGGGACCTCTTGGTGCCAATTGGGTCCACCGCATGGTGCGATGTCAAGACCATGTTGAGTGAGGTTCATATGGATGAGAATGTAGTCAATTGGTTAATATTTGACTAAAATTGGGCTAGTGCCAATTGGTGTTGACCACTCCAAGATGCCACAAAATTTTGGGGTCAAAAGGGTATGTTAGGGTTTATAGTGATTTTTAAGATTTTGTGGGGTTGAGATCTTTAGTGAGGATATGGATCACTTTGTGTGGGTCCTTTTCCCAAAGTGAATTTCATGGTTAAAGTGGTCCCTAAGGTTCACAGAAAGACTCATAGAGTTTTAGGTTTATTTGGGTGACCTAGGGCATGTCTTACCCATATGGGTCAATTTGGGTCTATCACCAGGTCAAAGCCCTAAACTAGCTCAACCAAGGGTGGATGGCTTAGGCTTGCCATAGTGAGGCCCAAGAAAGCACATCCCTGGTCAGGGTTTCTGTGCAGGGTGGGTACTCACAAGTGAGGTCAACAATCTCCCTATTTGAAACTTCTACTAATCCACTCGTTTGGGGATGATATGATATGAATCTCTTATGTTTTATACCATACTTTGCTACTAATGTGTCAATCATTCTATTCCTAAAGTTTCTCCCTCAATCACTAATGATAACTATAGGCATATGACATGCCAAAAATATGTTACTTTTATTTGCACATTTAATGCTTATTTTTATTGATATTACGCTTTAATGAAAGACATTTTTTATGTTTTTGGTCGTAGGTGCACTAAATGGAGCAAATGGAGTAAATGGAACGAAAATGGAGCAAATTGGAATCAAATGAAGCAAAAAGGCTAATGTTGATCTCGCGCCTAGGCACTAGAGGCGATTATCTAGAAGATTCATTGAATTTGGATGAATTTTGAAGAGGAGCTTGAAGAAACTCTTGGGGATTTTGAGAGATCTATTTAAAGAGGCTTCTGAAGATTCAAAAAAGAGACTTTTAGAGGAGAAAAAGCGAGTGTTTTATAGAGAAGTGGATTCTTCCTAGAGAGAAGAAAGCCTTGGAGGCTTGCTTGGACTTGGAAGAGTAGTGAGAGATATCATCTTCACAACAGCTCTAAGTAAGTTTGGAGTGGAATTGTAATGATGATTCAAAAGAAAAAGAAGGATTGCTAGGGAAGGAGTTCAAAGATAAGTTGTGTATTTTGTTTATTTTTACTTAATCTTGTCTTGTAAACTTTTATTTATATATAATTCCATGTGTTGTTGTTTCTTCCTTATGAGATCTGAGTAGTTCTTTTGTCTTTCTCCCTACAATGAGGAATAATTATGTGTGGGATTGTAGTTTAGTAGAAATGCTTTTAAAATTTCATAATTTGTTATGATTCAAACTCTATGTTAATTGACTTATCGATCTGGCCAATTGATTTATTAAATTCCGTTGTAAAATATAGTCACCCGAAATAGGCTATGTTCCAACATAATAAAAATCACATTTAGTATCATGAATGAGAAAGTGGTACTTGAGGTTAAGTGCAAATAAATAAGGAAATAATTTTGATGAGCGTAGAATTAGAGATTTTATGGTAACAGTCTAAAATGCCCAATCTGGTCCAAATATTTGGAAACTAAAGTGAGATGTTAGCTCTCAGGTGAAGGGAAGTGGGAACTTTAGAGTGAGAGCTAGTCCTAAAGTCCTATGCTAGATATTTGTTTGTGTTAAGGTTTTCTCCCATTCTTTTCATTTTTGCAGTGTTTGGTTGTAATTTGGGTTTAATGTTAGTAGAATCCAGTAAATCTATAATTAACAATATTGCTTTGATTTAGTAAATTCAAATTTATGTCAAATTGATGGTAGATTTTGATTTGCTAAATCAAAAAAATTCATAAATCCATGGAATTTCTATATTTTGTCATTTGGATGAATTTAGTAAATATAATAATAAATTATATTAAAAGTCTCTACCAAACAGCCCCATAGCGTTTATAGATTAAAATATGAACCTTATGATTTGATCAAGCCATCCTTCTTTTTTTTTCTTTTAGGTTGTCAAACACTCGAACTACATGATTCACCTTGTGGCATTGTAAAGGTCACTTGTGCGTGAAATTTAGGATTTCTTATAGAATGTTGTTTTAGTTTTTTTCTCTTATTTATTATCATTTTATCGATGTCTCCCTAATAATCGAGACCACATTGAAAAAGCACGGGCCATACATTCTAAATTTTATAGGCTCAAAATAAGCTCGTATTTGATATGACTCGTCAATAACATATTCTTGTTTGATTTTTTTTAAATTCCTTTGATCGTTTCAGCTCATGTTCTACTTGAAATTAGCTCGAATTAAGGCTGCAAATGAACCGAGATTAATCAAGCTCAAACTCTTGAAATGTTGTTTAAGCCCGTTTGGAATTCGGCTTGGACTTGTTTAATCAAAACAAGTAGCTTGGTTAGCNGGTTTAATGTTAGTAGAATTCAGTAAATCTATAATTAACCCTATTGCTTTGATTTAGTAAATTCAAATTTATATCAAATTGATGGTAGATTTTGATTTGCTAAATCAAAAAATTCATAAATCCATAGAATTTTNGGTTTAATGTTAGTAGAATTCAGTAAATCTATAATTAACCCTATTGCTTTGATTTAGTAAATTCAAATTTATGTCAAATTGATGGTGGATTTTGATTTGTAAATCAAAAAATTCATAAATCCATGGAATTTCTGTATTTTGTCATTTGGATGAATTTAGTAAATATAATAATAAATTATATTAAAAGTCTCTACCAAACAAACCCATAGTGTTTACAGATTAGAATATGAACCATATGATTTGAGCAAGCCATTTTTCATTTTTTTTTTTTTAGGTTGTCAAACACTCAAACTACATGATTCACCCTGTACCATCGTAGAGGTCACGTGTGCCTGAAATTTATGATTTCTTACAAAATGATGTTTTAGTTTTTTTCTCTTATTTGTTGTCATTTTATCAATCTGTCCCTAATAATCGAGACCACATTGAAAAAGCACGAGTCATACATTCTAAATTTTATAGGCTCAAAATAAGCTCTTATTTGAAATGACTCGTCAATAACATGTTCTTGTTTGAGTTGATTTAAATTCCTTTGTTCGTTTCAACTCATGTTCTACTTGAAATTAGCTCGAATTAAGGCTGCAAAAGAACCGAGATTAATCAAGCTCAAACTCTTGAAATGTTGTTTAAGCCCGTTTTGAATTCGGCTTGGACTTGTTTAATCAAAACAAGTAGCTTGGTTAGTTTTTTAATGGAGCCTGGCCTCAGGGTTCTCATTCTTAGATAACTAATAATTTATTTAAATTTAAAATATTAAATTAACATTATTAAATTTCGAGAACATTCCAGCTTTTGCAGGATGCGTTGCGGGCTTGCATGCAGCTCAAAAATTTGCAACTATTTGAACGCNAATTTATTTAAATTTAAAATATTAAATTAACATTATTAAATTTCGAGAACATTCCAGCTTTTACAGGATGCGGGCTTGCATGCAGCTCAAAATTTTGCAACTATTTGAACCGTGGGCTTCAGGGGGGAAATATTTAGGGAATTTACATGTATACCACCCAACTTTTATGTATTTATACNAATTTATTTAAATTTAAAATATTAAATTAACATTATTAAATTTCGAGAACATTCCAGCTTTTACAGGATGCGTTGCGGGCTTGCATGCAGCTCAAAAATTTGCAACTATTTGAACGGGGAAATATTTAGGGAATTTACATGTATACCACCCAACTTTTATGTATTTATATCTGTACACTTAAATGCCACAGGTTCTAGGGGCATTTACATACATACCACCAAATTCTTATCTATTTACATATCTAACACCTAAATGCAGGAAAACTTCTTGGGGCATTTACATAAATACCTCCCAATTTTTATTTATCTGCATNTCTAGGGGCATTTACATACATACCACCAAATTCTTATCTATTTACATATCTAACACCTAAATGCAGGAAAACATCTTGGGGCATTTACATAAATACCTCCCAATTTTCATTTATCTGCACATCTAACAAGTAAATATGTTTTTTAGTTATTTCGATTCGGAAACAATTGAGCAAAAATTTTCTTCGTGTTTGGCTTTTTTATAATTCGAGCTAAAAAATGTATTCATATTATGAATCAAATACGTACCGTTCGCGAACAAAAAGCTTTTTTGACGGCACTAGCGGCAACCTATCTTCATAGGTTTAGCAGTCAAATAAAAATTGCATTATGTATGGTTTTGCAAACTCATTCTAATAAAATAATGACTTGTGACAATAAACAATGACTTATGGCAACCAATTTTTCTTTAGGAACTTATTTTCTAAATTCAAAGTTTAATATATNCTAAATGCAGGAAAACTTCTTGGGGCATTTACATAAATACCTCCCAATTTTTATTTATCTGCATATCTAACACCTAAATATGTATTTTTTTACATTTATACAAATAAAATATTTAATTTTTATTTGTAATTTTTTATTTTAAACTTGTGGAGTGAAATTTTTAATTTCCATGGAGCATAATTTGATGTAACAAGTTGATGTTAGTGAGAAGAACGCCTTTTTTATTGCTCTTGCTTCCCTTTTTTTATGATTTTTGTAATACTTTTAAGAGTTATTTTATATTTTTAACAAATTATTTAAATAGCTTTTGATATGCATTAATGGCCTTAGCGGTGCTGATTTATGTTTCTATATGGTGAATGAGATTATTTGGCTAATGTCTTGCATTCCCAATGAGTCATATGGCCAAGAATGAGGCCTTGCAGGGAAGATTATCTTTATTAATAGCTTAGGATCTACCCCTCAAATTTGATGAGTTAAAAAAAAAAACTCTTTCGATGTATATTTTAAGTGATTCTTCTTCATTTTAGCCAATTTTTAAAATTTGAGACAAGTACTTGATGGTCCTTTTTTGTTTATGATAAACTATTCTACAATGCGCCTAGCAAGTTCATTGAAAATGTTGATCGTCCCCTTTGAATAGAATAAACCTAAGTATGAGCTTGGGCTTTAAATCTAATTTAAAAAAAAACCTGATAGAGAAGTGCATTTGAGGCTTATTGAATATGTATGATAGTTAAGTAGTGGTGATATGTTCATGGTGGTTAGATGAACCATCCTATGAGTGAATATTTGAATACATAAAAGTTACTAGGATGAAATATGAGAGAATTACTTTTGGCAGATATGATAATTCTTTTAAACTAAATAATGAACAAGAAAATGATTATTTTACCTCAATGGAAATTATACTTGAACTAGTCGCAATTATTTATTATGTATGACATGATAAAGGGAGTGATAGTAAGGTGTAAATATGCCAATATTCTAACTTGTCTTAGAGAATGATGAGATAGATGGGTTTCATGGGATGGATGAGTACAACTAGAGTGTCATAAAGGTCGACATCCTATCCTGGTGGAGGAGAAATGTTGGCATGTTGGTGATGGGGACCTATATATGCATTCTTAAGTTGTGTATCCCCAATTAGTAATCAATCTTAGTGTAGGTGAATCCCACTTATAGTGTTAATACTGATTGTTGTCTCACATAAGAGCAGAAGAATCTCTTTCTTGAACTCTACCATTTTGTGCACTGGACTTCTAAAGACCAATCTAACGAGCCCTTGCTAATAGGGTAACCCTATCAAGAAAAAAAAGGCAAAAGTCTACCCCTGTTTTAGATAATATTCCTTGAAATGGATGGTGATGCAATAAATAAATCCATTGTTGCAAGCATTGCACTTGTTGGCCATAAAATAAGTTCTCTTTGAGCTTGAAAAGTTGGGATTGATTCCTACATATATGGAAAACTAGTATTCTCTAGAAAATTTTCAATAGTATAGAAAAATTATGTCTTAGTTCAATAAAAATATTCAGTACATACAAAGATAAAATCGATAATGAACAACAATATTTTTATGTGAAAGACCTGAAGAAAAAAATCATGGGGCATTGTCCAGTTAAAATGGTCCACTAAATAATTGAAGTTATACAGTTTAACTCTTCTCCACAACTAAGAAAAATATGATTGCAAGTTACTGAATGTTTGCTCGCCTTTTTATTGTTGTAATTAGAGTTATCAGAAGATAATATCAATTAAATAATAACTGTTCAGAAATAATATATTGGAGACAACAATTAAGTAGAAACTAGCCACATGATTGTAGTTAAACTATAATAATCATTGATGGCACTCAACAATTATTGGTGGCTATTGGCTTACAACTCTTTTCATGAGTTTATAATTAGCTCTCAACTCTCTCTCTCTCTCTCTCTCTCTCTCTCTCTTCACATTAAGAATGGCAATTTATTTATAATTATTTAGACTGATATTTTAATAAATTTAGTCATACTATGAAAACACGTCATCAAACTGTTCATGTTCAATCCTTTGATCATAGATTATTCTTTTAGCATTGGAGTATCTTTAAAAATTCAAAATTTAGTGATCATAGACTCATTGAATTCTACTTAACGAACATCTCAATTGGACTGTAAGCATGCTAAATTAAGATATCAACTAATCTTTCAATTATTATTTTGAAACATTCTTCAAATGATCTTATTTTTGAGATTTATAGTTTGATTATAATTTTTTTTAAAATTGGACTTCAAATGATCTTATATTTAACACTAGAAATTATCTTATATAAAAAGCATCAAGCTTCATTTCTAATCACTTGATTCTTTTTATGATATTCATATATGAGTATGTTTCACACAAAAGGTCCTTTATAAGGGTGTTATATCCATTATGCCTTTCAAATCCTTGTAAAATTATTAGAAAAATCATGCTTTTATCATGCCGAGAAAATAATCCACTTTTTTGTGAAAAATAAATATTGTACTCTTTTTTGGTTATTATTTTATTAATAGCTTCATGCCTTTTACAAATCACTTTTATCTTTCTTTTATTTCTATTTGATTTTTCCCTTATTAATTCATGTAAAAACCTTAAACTTCCAATAAATTTCTCTCTCTCTCTCTCTCTCTCTCTCTCTCTCTCTCTCACACACACACACACACACACACACACACACAAGCACATTTGCATACTACAAACTTCTAGTAGAAGGACTTAAGTGGAATAATAATGAAGAGAAGAATAGAGAAATTCGTTGAAGATGAGAAACTTATTTTTCCCCCAAATTACCTCACAATATAATACCAACAAGTAGATATATGAGAAGGAAGGTTCAAGAGTGCCAGAATTTCTTACATTACCCTTAGATAATATATCTCAAGACGACTTTATGGTAACATGGTCTAGGGATGATATTACCCCCTTCAAGCTGATGGGTTTTGGAGCAAACCTGAGGCTTGGATTAGAGTATCTTAAACTATTGTTTCTGCAAACATTTGGTGATGATATTCATGGACTGGTCTTGTGTGTTGATGTAGTGGATTTGTAGAGACCCAGATCATATTTGATCTCAATGCGTTTAGCACGAGCATGGAACACCAGATTGATGGAAATGGAAATTTATGAGACGTTATCTTATGAGATTTTTTGTTGGGTGTGGTTGATCCTCACCAAAGTCCACAAGGAGACATCTTAGCCAAAGGATATAAAGTTTTCTGCTACAAGGGCCCGATACTCAGCCCTCGTGGAAGAGTGGGCCACGATGTGTTTGTGGTGCCTTGTATATACCAAAATACCCATTTCATGACTTGAAATAGATGATTTTTTGGGTAGTGTATGTGTTGACATAAGTGAGTCACCGTGAATGAGATATACAATTGTATGATTGTTAAGTGCTGGAGTTTTCCTATTAGTTTGTCTGAATTTTGTAGGATTCAACATAATTTTTCAGTTGATATGAGTGGTATCCCTTTTTTTTAGTAACGGAGTGGATATGGTTTTACATCCCAGCATATCAGATTGGTGAAGGATTTGAGTGATACAATTGGATTGGTCTAGGAATAATTTGTTGTCCTTGTGGGTAACATCAATTCCAAGGAATCTTAAGATGCGGCCAAACTATTTGGCTTGAAACTTAAATCTGAGGAAAGTGGTAAGAAATTGAATTTCAACTAAATTTTTATTCATGATTAGAATGTCATTAACATAAAAAAGTACAAAGTCTTTGAGATCTAGTTTGTGTGAGATAAGTAAGGATCTCTGCCTTACTGATGGAAAAATTGGCTTATATAAAGAATTCCAAAATAGTGGAGAACCATTACCACAGAGACTGTTGGAGACCGTATAATGCCTTTTTGAGTAAGCATACATAATAGGGGTATTGGGAGTCAATGTAACTGGTTGGTTTCTTCATATAGACTAGTTTAAGCAACGTACTGTGGAGAAAGGTGTTGGAAATATCAACTTGTAGCAGGGGCTAATTCCTATAGTTATCTTGGCCACCACGCTAAATGTCTCATAGAATTTAACTTTGTGTTCTTGAATGTACCCTTGCACTAGTAGTCGAGCTTTATACATTGCTATTGTTCCATCAGAGCTTTCTTTAGTGCAATAAGTCTAACGACACCTAAGAACCAGTTAATTCGCTGGTGGTGGATCAAATATCCATGTAATTTGAGCCTTTAGAGTGAAAAATTCTGCATTCATGGTGGATCTCGAGTGAGCTTGTTTAGCAAACTGCATGTATCAGGTAGGATTGGGTGGTTTGTGGAGTTTTTAGAGCAGGTAGAGTACGGTGATAGGTTTGAAATTTTCCGTATTTTCCTTTATTTAGCATGGGGTGTGGCTGATAGGAGGTTACGAGTGGGATATTGAACCGTGAGGTATAACATACGATGTTGGGTTTGTGGTGTTGCAGATAGGTGGTTCATGTTCATTGGCTAGTAGGTGGGAGAGGAGATGGTAAGCATACCGATGGAGGAACAAGAAGTAGAGGGGTATTGCTGGAAAAATAAGTTGGAGTGGATGTAGCTAGAGAGGAGGATGATTTGTTTTGTCAAAAATGACATGTCTAGAAATGAAGAGGTGCCCTAACTTGGGGGTAGGTGGCATTTAAATTTCTTATGATCAGTGGATTAGCCATGAAATATATATGGTTGGGAGTGAGGTATGAGTTTATGTGCTTAATGTGGCCACAGTCATGAGTAACACTGGCATATAAAGTTTTTGTAATGAAAATAAGTTAGTTTATTGTTGTGGAAGTGTTCATAGGGGATTTTAGGTTGGTATTTTGGATGGAATTTGGTTAATGAGAAATATGCCCATGACTTTTGTTGAAACTACAACTATTACATACAAAGTAGGAATTTGTATGCCTAAGCTAGGTGAATGCTTAGATAGGATCTTGAGAACATCTGAATGAAAATGACCAAGGCATTTATGCCAGAGAGTTGACGGTTGTGTGGAAGTAGTGAGTTTTTGTATTTGATGTGTAAGCGAATGTAGCAGGTACAAGCCATCACAGTTGGTGCCCTGTGGCAACGGTTGCTTCATCTTTAGATCAAAGAAGGTAAATTTGGTGATGTGAAAGAGAATAGAGATGTTATCATGAATCAATTTATGGACAGATAAGGGGTTATAGCAAAGAGACAAAACATGTCGTATTTGAGGTAAGAGAAGCTTACGATGAGCTGTCGAAAAAATACTCACACCGTATGTGTGACTGAGATTGAGTGGTCGGTGCCCACCTTAACCAGTTCTTCCCCCATTGTAAGATAAGCTATCTGGAGGTGGTTGAAATCTAAAGTAAGATTTGTTGTAGCGCCAGAGTCCAAAACCGAATTGGAAGATGTTTTTTGTAGTGTCAGTTTAGTAGGTATGCACTTGAGATTGGATCTGTGCCAACATGTAGCTGTCGAGTGGCCAAATTTATTTAAAACTTGACATGTAACTTAGAAGCGAGGTGTGATTCGACCACCCTTGTTCGAGCATGATGCGGAGCTCGACCATGGTCATGAGCTGAGGATAACAACTAGCTACGAGTCTTTAATTATCACTGGCTATGTTGATCTCCTCACTACTAAAGAGGGTATAAGTCATCCAAGTCTATATAATGTAGTTGGGTGAGAATGATCTTCTTAAAGCTTTGGTACAATTATAATTGTCCATTAAGTGTGTAGAGAATAATGTCTTCATGATCCAACTGTCCACCCACAATAATAATGTTATCAACAACGACTTTAACATTGGATAGATATTGCATCATTGTCGGATTATTCATCGAGAAATTTTGGAGCTCTTTTTTAGTTGGTTGAGTCTCTAGTGATTCATGGGTTGTAGATATTTGGCAATAGTGTGTCAAACTTTGGTTATGGTGGAGAGGTGTAGAACGTAGAGAAGGAATGATGGGGAGATTATGAAGTAGAGTGTAGTTGCTAGGTTTTGATCTATAATAATGCATGAGGTATAATGTGGATATGGGACCGATGGATTTGCTGAGGTTTCTGCAAATTTAAGAACATGATGTGGCTCCAACAAGAAATCTTAGAATCCCATTTGCAAAAAATACTTTGAGGATTCATGCCTTCAATATAGGATAGATTTATGTTGATAATGGGGTTTGGGTAATGTGCTTGAAATTACCTATCAAGAACTTTAGGGAGGGGGATAGGGGTAACGTGCTTCATTTAAGCCGAGTTGCCATTTTTTGAGATCAGGGAGTTCAGCATTGTATCCCAAATTTGATTCATATGGGAGGAAGTGGCTCGAATAAACTTGAGATCATGGCTCTGATACAATGAGAACTTCAAATAATAGAAGGAATTAAGGGAGAACACAACTGAGACAAGCACAATGAAATACCTTCCATATGCGATCCTTTTTTCCCCAAATTACCTCCCGATACAATGTAGATAAATGAGAAGAAATGTTCTAGAGTGGTAGAATTACTGACCTTGACCTTATAAAATATACCTCGGGACTACTTTATGATAACGTGGTATAGAGCTGGTATTACATACAACCCAAATGGTACCCAAAACTTTACTTACATTAATGCATTGAACTGTCAACCAAATATATATGAGTTCAAACTGATGATTTTTAAACCTTCATTTAGTTTAAATCTTGACTAGCGCTATCCAAAATAATATTTTTTTCAAAAAAAAAAGTGTAAAAATAATTTACTTCAAAAATAAAAAGAAATTTTGTTTAATTACAAATTCAACTAACTTTAAATCCTATACTTGAACTAAATTTTAATATTTGGATTGCATCCAAAATAAATACCCACAAACTAAAATTCATGTAAAGTAAATGCATTGACTCAAATTTACTCTCTTATTTTGATCGTTGATAGCACTCCACAAGCTCATTTCCACTCTCCTCCAAAAGAACTATGTGTAACATTCCCATTCATTTGCTATTTGATGTGTTCGATAATTTCTTTTTTTCACTTCCTAGGAAGTAAAACACAGTCATCAAAATAGCTTTATTTATTATATTCAAGTTATTTTACTACTCTTAAGAACAAATTTGTTTATTATGTATTAAGTTATTTTGAAAATAATTATTCAATTTATTTTAAAAATATTCAAAAATATTTTTAAAAACAACAACTGCAATGCAAACAACCACTGCCACCTTTGCCATCTCCACCATCACTGCCAACCGCCATTGCCTCCACCATGAGCGACCATTGATGTTACCACTGTCGACCATTGCCAGGCATCCTTGCCAGCACTAGTGCTAGCCATTGATGTTACCACTGCCACAATTACCTTTATCTAAAGCGAACTAAACTTTATCATATGGATGTTTTGATGTNCTCCCCCCCCCTTTGCTTCAATAGGATCTTACTTTAGACCAATCGTCCAGGCTGAAAACATCATAGATTCTTCATTCTTTGCATTTAGTGATATAATTTTCGTAATTGGTGTTTCATCATACTTTATAATTCTTATTGATTCCTTCATCTACTCATATGGTTATTGATCCCAGTGAAATATAGTTGTGTAAAATTTACAAAGTTGACTCTGCTTTACAACGGTGCTAAAAATTTGATGTGGTATTTTATTAATAATAATATTAAGCACTTAAGATTGAGATTCTACGCAAGTATACGTATCGTTATCAAGTAATACAAGACTTTCTATTTAAGTCTCAAATATCCATCCCACGAGGAAGGTTTAAATTTGAAATGATAAATTAACTAGGAAATTCACAAAAATCAAATGAAATTACTGTCACTAATTTCTAATGTGTAAGATACTAACAAAACTAAACTATTAACTACTAGCAAAACTTAAATGCAGAGTTTAAAACAGTAACTACTAAAACATTTTTATGTGGTGAAGTTTTCTTATATGAAAAGTTCCACTACAATGAGCTTTTTAGTGAAATGAGATGAGATAAATGGTTTAAATTTGTATTGTGTCAAATATGAGCAATTCTAATTCTATACCCTGATTCAGTGTTATTAAAAATTATTGACTAATCTTAGATTAAGTCCTTAAATTCGTGGTTAGGCTAAGAGGATACTGGCTTCCACTCCCCTTCCCCTGAAGGCTAACTCTCACTTCAGTTTTTAAACACTAAGATTGCATTGAGGAATTTTAGTTTGTCACCCTAAAAAAATCTTCAATTCTACACCCAATAAAGTATATTTCTCTATTTATTTGGACTTAATTCCATGAACAAAATACTCCTTCATGGACTTAAATGTGATTCTCACTCTATTGTAGAACTATACTCCATTTCCTGGATCATATGTTCAGAACATATTTTAACAATTCAATTGGTCAGATTGAAAAGTAAATTAAGAGCGGAGTTGAAAAACCATCACAATTTATTTTAAATTTTAACATTGGCACATCTAAATTATCTTTTCATTTCACCATATCTTGGAATATGGAGAAAGATAAAGGAAACTACTCAGTCTTCATGAGAAATATACAATAAAACACAAATTTTATATATAAAAAAAAGTTCAAACAACAATAATAAACAAACAGCACTTATTTGAAACTCTTTCTCAAAGTAAATCCCTTATAACCTCTCTTAGGAAATGTAGAAAGAAGAAATCTCTCACTTCTCTTCATCTCCAACACTTCTTAGAGAAGAATTCACACTTAAACTCACCACAAAAACTCAAAACTGTAAAGACAATAACTAACTAATGGTGTGGAATGGCATGGAATGTAGGCATGCGAAGAGGAAAACTGAGTGAGTGGAAGAACTCGAAATGGTGTGAAGGGCAGGGGGCGATCTTCTAATCAAACTTTGGCCCTAAATAGAGCCTAGGGTCGGTTCTCTAATAGGTGCATCCAAAAACTCTTCAAAAAGCGTCCCAATTCATCGATTCTTCTATAAACATAGTCTGCACGTCGGCGCCCATTTTGGAGTCGTCGACGCCAGAGGCTATTTAATTAATTTGTCTTCTCTGTCAAACAGCACTGTCGGTGCCCAGTCAGGCGTCGTCGGTGCTTAACAATTTTTTAAATTCTCTATTTTGACTCTAAATTTCATCCTTTTTGCTTCATTTTTGCTCCAAGTCCTAAAAATCAACAACGTGCAATAAAACATAAAAAATACATTCTATTAAAGTGCAATATCACCAAAATAAATATAAAATATGAGTTTAAAAATGCATATATTTTTGGTGTATCAGTTATAAAAGTGTGAAATTGGAAAAATAGTGTCTGAAGATTATTATCATTATATGATGACATCTTTTTTGTTCCTTCGCCCATATATATTTCTGAAGAATGTTATCTTAATTTCAAGGTCCCCTCTAGAGGGTTTCAAATATTGTTTCTAAATTAAGGTTTGATTCACCTTAGTTTAAGAATAATATTATATGTGGATAGAGAGGTTTAATTTTGAATGATTTCAAGATACCTTGATTGAACCACATTTACATGAATGCAAAGTGGGTAAATGAATCAAACTTCACAATAAAATAATATTTTTTTATCAAAAGAAAAAAATTCCAAAAAATTTTCTTAAGAAAATGTTGTCGCAGTTTTGTGTATTTGTTTTGTTATATGATGATGATTCTCATTCTATCTTCATGCTTTGTGAGTAGATCTTTTTTACTTTTCTCTTATGATGAATGGGTAGGATTTGTAGGATGTGTTGAATGCTTTAAGAATTGGATTTTAATACTAATCCGATAATCTTTCCTTCTATGCTTCATTTATCTTTTGTACTGGCCATACAAATTGTTAAAAATTATTGTGAACTGCTAAAATATGTTGCTTTTAAATGCACATTTAATGCCAATTTTTTTATGATAATATGTTTTAATGAAAGATATTTTTGATGTTTTTTGTTGTAGGTACATTAAATGGAGCAAATGGAGCAAATGGAGCAAATGGAGCAAATAGAACAAAATGGAGCAAATTGGAGTCAAATGAAGAAAAAAGGCCAATGTTGATTTGGCGCCTAGGTGCCAAAATCTGGTGCCTAGGCGCCAGAGGCGGTTATTTAGAAAATCCATTGAACGTTGAAAAATTTTGAAGAGCTGCTTGAAGAAACTCTTGGGAATTTTGAGAGCTCTATTTAAAGAGACTTTTGGAGATTCAAAAAAGAGACTTTTGGAAGAGGAAAATGGAGTCTTTTGTAGAGAACTGGATTCTTCCTAAAGAGGAGAAAGTCTTAGAGGCTTGCTTGGGCTTATAGGAGAAGAGGAGAAGTGAGAGATATCTTCTTGACTACATTTCTAAGTAAGTTTGGAGTGTAATTTTGAGAAGAGTAAGTGATTCAAAGGAACTAGAATGATTGTTTGGGAAGGAGTTCAAAGCTAAGTTGTGTACTTTATTTATTTTTACTTAGTCTTGTCTTGTAGACTTTTATTTATATATAAACTCATATGTTTTTGTTTCTTCCCCATGAGATCTGAGTAGTTTTCTTTGTCTTTCTCCCTATAATGAGGAATAATTATGTGTAGGAATGTAGTTTGGTAGAAGTGCTTTTAAAATTCTATAAATTATGATGATTCAAATTCTATGCTTAATTTACTTATCGATCTGGCCAATTGATATGTTAAAATCTATTGTAAAACATAGTGACGTGAAATGGGCTATGTTTAAACATAATAAGAATCACATTTAGCCTCATGGATGAGAATGTAGTCCCTGAGGTTAAGTGCAAATAAATAGGGAAATAAGTTTCGATAGGCATAGAATTGAAGATGTTAGGGTGACAGACTAGAATCCCTAATTTGGTTTAGATGTTTGGAAATTAAAGCAAGATGTTAGGCCTCAGGTGATGGGAAGTGGGAACTCTAGAGTGCGAGCTAGTATCTTCCTAGCCTAATGATACACCTAAAATATATAATATTTTTAGACACAATTTTATACCAATTTTTGAGATATTGCGCTTTAATGGAAGGTATTTCTATGTTTTTCTTTCAGGTATAAGTAAAAAGGTAAAAAATGCTAAAAGGGGTGAAAAAGAATCAAATTTCGGCAAAAATGCAAAAATGGTGCAAAAGTGTTTTGGCGCCTAAGCGCCAGATCCGACACTTAAGCGCCGGTGAAACAAAGAAGGTCGTGCCTAAGTGCCAGAGGCCGTGCGCTTAAGCGTCAGAGGCAGATATTTGACGGTTTAATTCATTTTGTCAAAATTTGAAGGGACATTGAGGCACCTATTGGCTAAAGAGGGTGGTTATGACCATTAGAAACAAAAATATGGTTAAAAGACTTGTGAAAGGAGGCATCCCTTGGAAAATATATCGAATTAGAACACATTTTGAAGAGATACCAATGCACCTCTTGGAAAATTAAAAGAAGGAAGTTGAGAGAAAAATGGGGGGAGTCCTGAGAAGTTCTTGAAATAGTTCGTGGAAAAACTTTTTGAGAGATTTTCAAGCACCACTAATTTACTTTTTCCTTTTTTTAGTTTTATTGTGAGAGTTAAGAGTGTTGTAAGAGAGAAGAGATTCAAAGGAATTTCAAGAGTTTGGTGGAGGATTTGAGATAAGTTTTTATCTTTGTTTTTAAACTACTTTTGGTTTTAATCGAGACTGCTTGTTGGTTTGAGAATGATTTCTACTTTTAAACTAAACTGTGGTTTTGTTTTCTCCATGGATCCTTGGTAGTTTTCTTTATCTTTTTCTTTAAAATGATAAGTAATTAAAGTGTTGAATGGATGTTGTGGAGAGCATTACTCTTTAATATTAGAACAAGTTGTGATGATTTAATTTAATGTACTTCATTTACTTCTTGATCTGGCCCATCTAGATGTTAAAATTTGTTGTGAGAATATGTAAGAATCGGGATGTTATTGTCACAGTCAACAATTAGAAAGAATCATGTGAGGTTCTATGAATGAGAATGTAATTCATATGATTTAGTGCAAGTAAATAGAGAAATAATCTTTGAATGTTGTAGAGTTAGAGGAATTTAGAGTGACAGGTTAAAGCCCTCAACTTGGTTTATTGTTTTAGGTTCTGATACGAGATGTTAGCCCCCAGGTGGAGGGAATCGAGAGAACTCTAGAGTGAGAGCTGGTATCTTCCATGCCTAGTCGATCTTCAGAACTATTCAAACTTTAAATTAGTCAATGTTCTTTATAGCATCTCTAGTAAGGGTAAAGAATAATATTGCTCCTATTTGGCACAACACAATTTGAATACTTCCACAATAGAATTCCTATGCTTATTAATGATGATAAGAAGAAAGATATTTCATATTCAGTACTTTTCTGTTACACAAACTCAAGTTATATTTAGAAGTTATTTCTGTTTTGTCAAAATATCAAAAATACCAAAAAGAATTGAATTTTAATTACTGTAAAAATATCTATAGTTTAAGTAATTGTCTTTTTGAAATAGAAAGTTTGTTATTTAGAAGTGCATAATGTGAACACTCCCTGTGGGTTCGATATTCGGGGCTTAATCAAAAAGTCTTATATTACTTGATAATGATATGTATACTTGTGTTGTATCACAATATATATATATATATATTAAAAAGTTAAATTTTTATTTTCTCAAAATCAATTTTTTTGTGTTGTTGCAAAGTAGGAAAGATAAGTGAAGAACAAAATTGTATACATTGTTATATTGTTGCATATAAACAGTTGGGATCACCTAACCACAAGTTTAAGGACCAAAATTTTGGATTAGCCAATGTTCTTTATGCACTCGAGAGGCGGTAAATAATATAATTGCTCATATTTGGCACAATACCTTAATTATATTTAAAATATTTTCCTACACTAATTATAAACTCATTGCAAGGGGAAAGATGTTCCATACAAATTTGAATTCTTCATACATTGTTAGTTCAAAGTAGTGGTAACTTTACATTTTAAGACCTTTTTAGATTATCCTACATTTACATTTTGCATTTGCTTAGCATACATAGCATTCTTTTTAATTCTAAAGGATTAGATAATACAAAAAAACTTGCAATTATTTCCTATATAAGTTTACTACAATTAAAATAAGGTTTTATTAAAGTCAATTTTACAAGTGTTTTGTCCATCTCTGTGGGATCGATACTGAGGTTTTTAAGAAAAATCCTATATTACTTGAAATGATATGTATACTTACATAGTGCCTCTAGTGTGTAAACCATTTTTATCATCTTTATATAATATTTAATTTTGCACACTAGCCGCTGAATATAAACTAAGTCAAGCTTTTGGCCATATTTCTGAACTTAAATAATTGTGTAATTGCGGGTCGGGTCATGAACCTATAAAGACTCAGAAGAGCAATGAAGTGAATAATTAGAGAGATCACATTGAACTAGTTGGTGAAGGAAAAGTAGTCCATATGGCAATGCAAATAGATAGGGAGATAGGTTTTGATGGGTATAATTTGGGGTTTCTAAAGTGACTAGCAAAATACACTTACCATGTTAAAACAAACTTCTTTTTGCACTTAGAAAAGGGTAAACAAGATATCTGCTTCTATCTGTCACTAGCCATATAAGTAATTCTTAATGTTTGATCCTACAATCCATTTATGCAATCATAAGAGAAATGTATCTTTCGTATCTTGAAATTCACCAAACCAATTGATATAGATAGTTTAGCTTAAGACTTAGTACTTTATTTTATGAGTAATTATTAAAGAAAACCTTTGAAATTTGCATTCCAAACAAAGATCTCAACATAGTAGACTAAAACTTCACCTAAAGGACTCGTTACTTCGTTCTTTGTGGGATTGACATTTTGAACTCAATAGAGCCCTATAATACTGAAACGATACATATACTTACATGAGAAATCCAGTGAGTAATAATACCTAATTTTACTAACTCAATTAATTTTTTAGGGAGCAGATCAAGTTTTTGTTGTCATTACCAGGAATTACATTATTGTGATAATTGTTGGGGCGGATCATATGTTCTTTTCATAAAGGTATCTACAAAGTGTCTTAAACCAAACACTTTGGGGCCTTCAACATGAAATTTACCTCATGAAAGCATTTTCCCCTACATTCTTCTTTCGTTTGACTCTATTATTATTGTCCACCTTCTTCCTCCCTGAGTTCAAATATCTCAAGATCATCAAGATAATCTAAAGTTGAGAAGCATGGGGAGAGAAAGGCAATATAATAAAATTCAAACTGGCGACTCCACAACGACAATGAAATCAAGTAAATGATAAAAATGAAGAACAAAGGCACTACTTCAGGCAGCACCAAACTTAAATAAACTTAAAGTAATCAAATGAGAGAATAAAGAAGAGGAGAAGGCTGAAGAGCTCTCTCCATAATTTTTCTACTTTAGGCTATCCAAGCTCTTTCTAAAATATTTCCTAAACATTAATTTTTACATGCATACCATATATGAATGAAAATAAAGTTGTGAATAGGCTTACCTTCTTCAATGCTTTCTAATAAGAGCGGAGTTGAAGGATAGGGGAGTTTCAGTGGTCTATGTAAGCATGATCCAGTCGTTTCATCCCCAGCTAGCTTTAATGGCGACTGTATCGCAAAGGTTTGTTCAGGAAGGTGATGATTTGAGTGAACCTGTACATGAGAGGGGGAGAGAAAGGGGAGAGGGAAAGGGGCAAGAGAGCATGAGAGGGTTTCAGAAAGATGGGAAGTCCGAGTGACAAAGCGCAAAGAAGTGAAATTGAGGCGAGCGGGATGAGTTATTTAGATAATTTGCATCAAATTTCCATCTAATTTGCCTCAGACAAATTCTGATGCTAACAAGTAAAGTTTTTTTTGTAGCTTTATTCGACATAAATTCAATGCCAATATTATTACAATTCTAGTTAAGGTTTCATCATTTTCAGAGTACTTTTTATATTAAACTTTTTGAAGTAAATCAAAATCAAAATCTATCACAAAGTTCAAAACCTATTATACTTCGCTTAACAAACGCAAATCCAACACTAATATTTGTGTCCAATAATTCTGACGTAAATTTCAGACACTAATACCAGCTCATCCTATAGTGTACCTTTCAAATGTAAGATAAGGTTTATTTTATTATGTGGTCTAGTATCTTTACAAAAGCAAACCCTCATAGCTAAAAGTGTGAATTCTAGAGAAAACTCTCAATTAAAGTTCTAACTTAAGTTACATCAATTTCAAGAGTGAACTTTCAAAGTTGAGATTTTAAAGTGACGGAAGGATCCAAGTTTGATGTTGGAAGAATTAAGCTTAAAATTTAGCATGTAAAATCCAACGATGATGTGTCATAGAAAGGCCCGAGATGAGGGATTTAACTATCCCACGAAAGATGATTTACCCACAAATCTTATATTTAACAAAGATTAAAGAACTTTAAATAAAATTTAATATGGAATTAAAAGAGTTTTAGATTACTTATAAAAAGCTAAAATGGAAAGAATTAAGAATAAAAATACTAATGTTGTAATGCAAATATTCAAGGAAAGAAAAGTTAAAGATATTATGTTTATATGGGTGAGATTTCTAATTTGATGACTCTGAAAGATTGAATATTTTTTTCTTGACTAATGACATGGCAAGAGTTGACCATGACTGCTTTGAAGATGTCATAATTTTTTATACAAGTTATTAACTTAAGAAGTATAAGTTAGTTTGTGTTTCTTTTGTTGGAGTTAATTGTCATTGACAAAATAGTTTATTTGGAGTAGCTACTTTATAAGAAGAGACAATTAAATCATTAGCTTAGTTATTTCAAACTTTCACTCGCACAATAGATGATAAATATCCTTCAACAAATTCACTAATGAAGACCAAGCAACGACAAAAATTGCAGAAGTTGCATTGCCCCGCACTCGATATAGTTTATGCTAATGGCATATCCATAAGAAGACTCATTCAAAAGTGCATTGCTTCAATATTAATAAGGCAATACAAATATTATTCTACACATGAATGAGTAAATTTGATTTGGAAGAGGAGCAGGTGCAATAAAGGTTTGAAAAAAGGAAACCTCCATGATAATTCTTAGCTAAGCAAGCTATATAAAATCAAAATCAATTAATCAACAACATTTAGTAATGATATATTTTGTATGAAAATTTAATCAACACAACACAGTGAGTTCACAAATGATGTGCTCCTTGAAAACTCTGAGCCTACAAGCTCCAACACCGATTATTTTTTTTGGATTAGAAAAGGTCATGGGCACTTGAACAAGAAATGAACACGATGAGGATTTTAAATGTAGCCAATTTGGGAGTGCTCCCATTTTCAAGTGTAGCTTGATACTTATGCAAGTTGCTGTCGACACAAGAAATTTATACTCTTTTTTTGAAGAAATATCTCTGCATGGGGCTAGTGGACTAGTGACAGAAATTTGTGAGAACAACTCTTTAGAATACATAATTAGAAATGTGGAAAATAATGAAAATTTTAAGATTTAGACTGTTCATTTTGACAACAACAGTTCCAATATACAGTGCAACTGCTCAAAGTTTGAGATGATTGGATTATTTTGTGTCCATTATTACAAGATTTGTGCCAACAACATGTTGTTAGTATCCCATAAAAATATCTCCTAATTAGTTGGTCTTGTAAAGCAGAGAAAAATATATACATTGAGAGTTCTTATTAAAAAAAAAAGATTCTCAAGGGAATAGTTGGTCTTCCACTTGTTTTATATTCTGAAATCATATCAGTAAGTATTTGTATTAAATAAGTTATAAAGCACAAGATAACAAAAAAAACTGAGCAATATATGTTAGACACCTTGAAGCAGTTATCAAATAATGTTGAACTAATACTTGGGGCCTCTGAAGAGAAAAAAGGGCTAGTGAGAATGATGATATGTGGCTAAAACCAAGATGTGGCCAAAGAGTGTTTCCAATATAATATTAAAATCTCATTGAAAGAGGAAAAAGAAATATAAGAGTAATCCTTATATTAGTTATTTTAACTTTTCTATTGAGATTGTTTTGATGCCATCTCTCACTCGATGTTAATATAATAGAAAATAAAGTTAAAAAGATAATATTTAAAGAGCATGAAGAGCCATCAACAAAAAATCCTTTCTCTATTAAGCCCTAATGTTTAACAGAGATATTTTTATTGCATGGTTTTGTTATCATATACTAATGATGATTTACATTAACATGAATTTGGTTCATCTTTCAGCATAAGGCAACCATCAATGGGGTACCCCAAGTTGATAAATGGACATTATTGACTTGATGAATTTTTGAATGTTGTAATGAGGAAATAAAACAGAATAATATGGTCGCATAGGATTCACTGTAGAAATATTCTTAAATTGAACTACTTTTTTTTAATTTTATTAATTAATGACAAGTGGAACTTCAAAATTTTCTCTTATATTTGTTGTAATGATGTTTATTTTTCAGCCTTATGATGGACGAATCTGCCCGTACAACCAATATAACAAGATTTTACTAAATGGATGGATGCATAACTTGACCTTATGAAAATTTTCCTAAGCTAAGGCTTGAATTATTAAATTTTATTTGTTTAGATTTCATGACAGGTAACTGTGTTCCTCTTTACAATTGTGTTGTATTGGTTGTACAAAGATATTTTTTTTCATTATGAGAATTATATCGGTGCAACTGATACAATACGGTTGCACAGAAGAGTGAGATGCATGATTTGATCTTCTTTAGACNTGTATTGGTTGTACAAAGATATTTTTTTCATTATGAGAATTATATCGGTACAACTGATACAACACGGTTGCACAGAAAAGTGAGATGCATGATTTGATCTTCTTTAGAATATTAATAAAAAATATTTATTTTTGTAAGAAAAGTCTTGAAGTATTAAAATTTTATTTTTGTTAGATCATGTCATATTTATGGATGTACTTACAAAAGAGGAAAGTGAAATATCAATCACTCAACTATCGTATGTTGCAATTTGAACTCATCCTTTTCTTCGTCGCTAATCTAAGAGACAGAAAACAAGTGGAGCTCTAAGATGAAAGTCAGGTAGCAAAAATAAAGGAGTAAACAAAAGAGTAGGGAAAAATGTTGAAGACTACCCTTGGGAGAACAGAGGAATCTTGACTGTAGAGAAGAAAATACCAAACCCAAACCCTGGAAAACCATAGGAATCTTGAGTATGGGGAGAAAATAATGAATTCTAAATCATTACAGGATCGGGAACGCCAAAAGAACTCAGACGCCAAATGCCTCATATTTTGTATTTTTATATTTAATGCTATTTTCTAGACCGGTTAGATCGGGCTGCATTGTCCAGGCCATTTCAATTGAATTTTTTAGAATAAAATATTATTGGACACATAGCATTTGTGGATTGGCCTTTGCACATAGCTCTAAATTCTTTCTCCTCACTTAATATTTTCTCACATAATAGACAAAACGAAATCTGACATAATAGCATCGGAACTAATTCAAGATGTTTAAGGGAAAAAAAATTATAAAGGCTTGATCATGATTTTATATAATTCATTTTTATTTTTCTCTTTTTTCATCCATTTACTAGGAAAAATACATTTATCTTTCCACTAGACTGAAAGGTGATATCATTGAATGTTCTCATCAATCTTATGCTAAATTCAACCCGAACTATTATTTGATCACAGATTTGAACTACATTAAGAACTCATGAAATTGCATGCCATAATTCATTTAGAGAAGTGCTTCGCTTAAACATGATATTATTCGTTTTTACAAGTCAGATCNTTTCCACTAGACTGAAAGGTGATATCATTGAATGTTCTCATCAATCTTATGCTAAATTCAACCCGAACTATTGTTTGATCACAGATTTGAACTAAATTAAGAACTCATGAAATTGCATGCCATAATTCATTTAGAAAAGTGCTTAGCTTAAACATGATATTATTCGTTTTCACAAGTCAGATAAATTCAAGAGATACTCAAAGTTGCAGCAAATGAATAGAACTTTTATATTTCAAACCAACAAGCTCCATTCTTCCCATTCCATCTATCTTGCCAGTATCAGAAATAGCACTCAACTCTCAAAGTAAATTCAAAAAAATTCAAATATACTTTCAACGGCTATATTTTAACTCCCATCAGTAGTTCATAAAAGAAACGTTATATATAGGAAAAACCAGAAGATTAATCAATGGCGGTTAAGAGAACTGCACTTAGTTCTGATCTCCCCCTCATCACCAGTAAGAACTTGAACATTCCCCAGATTAGTCATAGACACTGAAAACTGTTGATAGAAGAGCATTGGCTGAGCTGCCAGAGCAGAAACAATGGGTGAAGTTCTCGAATCTGAATTGAGCAATTGATCGGTGGAAAGCAAACCCATCTTTTTTTCCAAGTTTTTGTAGTAAACTGAATCAAATTTTGTAGGTGTTGTGCCATCGAGCTCAACGTATTCTGACGCCCATCTGCATTTCCTCTTTAGGAAGTTTAGGTAATGTGTGTCAATGGAGGGATCTGGTTTTCTGGTGCCTTTGAAGTTGTAGACTCTATCCTGGATTGAGCCACAAGTGCTCCTTCCAATGGTGTGTGCTCCTAAATTCATGGAGATTTAGTTAGGATAGCATGTAATATTTAATATTTAAAAGGATAAAAATGAAAAGGATGCATAAATTTAGGATCAAATAGATGGTACAGTAATCATGTGAGGATGATTTGATTGTTCGGATGGTCAACCGATCAAAACAGAACCTAATTCTACCCAAAAAAAAAAAAATGTGACTCAATAGGAATAGGGTTGTGTTCATTGTTTGCGAACAGTTCGGCTGGTTAAGAAGTTCTTGTTCAGCTTGTTCGTTAAGTTAACGAGCAGAACATGAACTAAGATTGTTCGTTCGTATTCGGNACCAACACTTAGCATCTTATGGCTAAGAGATTAGAGTTGTCAAAACGGCTCTTTGTTCGTGAACAGTTCGTGTTCGGCTCTCTAAGCAAACGAGCCGAACATGTACACACTTTTTGAGCTTGAAATATAAACGAGTGAGCTCGCTCGTGTTCGAGTCATTTACACCCCTAAATAGGAAAGAAAAGCATATCTTACTATAGCAGTCTAGTTTCAATTATAACACCCCTATACAGAAAAATGAACTTTATCTACCCTTCTTAATAAATATCCATTGAGCAAATAAAATAATCACAAAAAATTCAAATTGATATTAAAAAAGAGCTAAATAATCTAAGTACCTGAGAGAACAACAAGATCAAGCAGACTCAAACCCTTGGATTGGAATAACTCAATGAGATATGTTACATTCTCATGTCCCATCGGCACAGATGCAGCTTCTGAAACAAGAGAAACCCTGCCATCTTTCCTCCCAAACGGAACTTCCCAGAATGGCCCTCCAATCTGTTTATGCAATTTTTGAGAAAAAAACCAAAAAAAACTTTTTTTTTTTATGCCCAATATTTTAATTTCTTAAGAAAAGTATTTGAAAACTGACTTCTTAACCTCACCTTTCATTTGGGGCAGTTTATTTGGTGCGGTTGCGTTTTAAAAACACACCTAAGCCCTAAGAAAAGTTTTTGAAAACTGACTTCTTAACCTTACCTTTCATTTGGGGCAGTTTATTTGGTGCGGTTGCGTTTTAAAAACACACCTAAGCCCTATGCAGCCTATGCATTTTCAAAATGTTGAAAACAGACTGAACATATCTAGGTGCGATGGCAGCTTTATGGATACGGTTTGACTTTTCTAAAAAAATAAAAAATTGATTGTAATAGCTATCGCACCTAAATTATCAGCAGATTATTTTTAATCAACTCATCAACAAATTATTTAATAAGCTGTTAAGGTGTAACTGCTCCAAACAGCATGAATAACAGATATTTAATTTCACTGCGGATGAAGATTAGTTACCTTAACGGTAGCCTCACGGGCAGCTGCTGTAAGAATGTCAGCACAAGAAACAATTTTTGGGCACTTCTTCTCCAGCTCCAACTTTATGTCATCAATAACATCGAATCCTCGGAGGGTCTCGCTCTCCTTCGCCATCCTTTCGCTTCTGCCGTGTTTCAGTAGGATTGAAGCATCGCATCCCTGCTCCATTAATTAATTCAATGAATTTATGATCAGAAAAAGAAATATTCTTGTATTACAATAATCTCAATGCACATTCAAGTGTTTTAAAATTCATTCCAACTATATTTTGATTAGTATTATCTAATTTTTTCTTAAAATGATTTGTGTTTGATGTGAAAAGAAAGGTATATAAATTTGGGTTCAAAATATGTTATATCGGGCTCTTTTATGAGAAAAAAATATTACGTCAGAGATCTGGATTTATTCGGAGTCCAATAATGAAACGCCACGTGTCAAACAGGCTCCACCATTTTTAATATTGGTCATTACGAGTATATTGCGATCGGGCCCACTTAAAACGTGGCAGCCCACCATTGGACTCCTAACGCAAATTATGTTAGGCGATGTATTTTTTTCTCCTTTTTTGAGGGAGTTAAACTGCCCCATAAACCTAATATGAGAGGGACTGAGGCGACAAAAAGTAAAGCGATATTTTAGGATGGGCAAAATTGATATTATATAAATGACAAATATAAATAAAAATTTGATTTTAACGGGGGTAATTGCTCCTCTGAACCCTGTCTGAGTCCGCCCCTATCTGTGAGAACGCACTCATGTAAAATTAAGACATGAAGAATAGGTCATGAAGAAAGAGTAGGAGGAGGAGGAGGAGGAGAAGGAGATCGAAGAAGAAGCAGAGAATCAAAAGAAGAANTTCCTATTAGTTTGTCTGAATTTTGTAGGATTCAACATAATTTTTCAGTTGATATGAGTGGTATCCCTTTTTGTTAATAACGGAGTGGATATGGTTTTACATCCCAACATATCAAATTGGAGAAGGATTTGAGTGATACAGTTGTATTGGTCTAGGAATAATTTGTTGTCCTTGTGGGTAACATCAATTCCAAGGAATCTTAAGATGCGGCCAAACTATTTGGCTTAAAAGTTAAATCTGAGGAAGGTGGTAAGAAGTTCAATCTCAACTATATTTTTATTCATGATTAGAATGTCATTGACATAAAGAAGTACAAAGTCTTTGAGAACTATTTTGTGTGAGNCACAATATTCTAGCTAAAACCAATCCATAAGGACCCAAAATGAGGATTTCATTAATCCATGGCTCATTTAGAATGGATATCTATCCAATTCTATGTGAAATGCC
>JXCR01055084.1:72732-94713 GCA_002079205.1 Phalaenopsis hybrid cultivar | reverse complement strand
TTGCTGAGGTTTCTGCAAATTTAGGGACATGATGTGGCTCCAACAAGAAATCCTAGAAACTCATTTGCAAAAAATTCTTTGAGGATTCATGTCTTCCATATAGAATAGATTTCTGCTGATAATGTTTTTGGGTAACGTGCTTGAAATTACCTATCAAGAACTTTNATGTGGCTCCAACAAGAAATCCTAGAAACTCATTTGCAAAAAATTCTTTGAGGATTCATGTCTTCCATATAGGATAGATTTCTGCTGATAATGTTTTTGGGTAACGTGCTTGAAATTACCTATCAACAACTTAAGGGAGGGGGATAGATGTAACTGGAAAATGCTCCATTTAAGTCGAGCTGCCATTTTTTGAGATCAAGGAGTTCAGCATTGTATCCCGAATTCGATTCATACTGGAGAAAGTGGCTCGAATAAACTTGAAATCATGGCTCTGATACAATGAGAACTTCAAATAATAGAAGGAATTAAGGGAGAAGACAACCGAGACAAGCGCAATGAAATACCTTCCATATGCGATCCTTTTTTCCCCAAATTACCTCCCGGTACAATAACACAAAGTACATATATGAGAACAAAGGTTCAGTAGTAGAATTACTTACCTTGACCTTATAAAATATACCTCAGGACTACTTTATGATAACTTGGTCCAGAGCTGGTATTACATACTACCCAAAAGGTACCCAAAACTATACTTACATTAATGCATTGAACTACCAACCAAATATATATGAGTTCAAACTGATGATTTTGAAACCTTCATTTAGTTTAAATCTTGACTAGCGCTATCCAAAATAATATTTTTTTTTCAAAAAATAAGTGTAAAAATAATTTACTTCAAAAATAAAAAGAAATTTTGTTTAATTACAAATTCAACTACTTTAAATTGTATACTTGAACAAAATTTTAATATTTGGATTGCATCCAAAATAAATACCCACAAACTAAAATTCATGTAAAGTAAATGCATTGACTCAAATTCACTCTCTCNTCAAACTGATGATTTTGAAACCTTCATTTAGTTTAAATCTTGACTAGCGCTATCCAAAATAATATTTTTTTTAAAAAAATAAGTGTAAAAATAATTTACTTCAAAATAAAAAGAAATTTTGTTCAATTACAAATTCAACTACTTTAAATCGTATAATTGAACAAAATTTTAATATTTGGATTGCATCCAAAATAAATACCTACAAACTAAAATTCATGTTAAGTAAATGCATTGAGTCAAATTTACTCTCTTATATTGATTGTTGATAGCACTCCACAAGCTCATTTCCACTCTCCTCCAAAAGAACTATGTGTAACATTCCCATTCATTTGCTATTTGATGCGTTCGATAATTTCCTTTTTTCATTTCCTAGGAAGTAAAACGCAGTCATCAAAATAGCTTTGTTTATTATATTCAAGTTATTTTACAACTCTTAAGAATAAATTTGTTTATTATGTCTTAAGTTGTTTTGAAAATAATTATTCAGTTTATTTTAAAAATATTCAAAAATACTTTTAAAAACAACAACTGCAATGCAAACAACCACTGCCACCATTGCCATCTCCACCATCACTGCCAACCGCCATTGCCTCCACCATGAGCGACCATTGATGTTACCACTGTCGACCATTGCCAGGCATCCTCGCCACCACTGGTGCTAGCCATTGATGTTACCACTGCCACAATAAACTTTATCTAAAGCCAACTAAACTTTTTCATATGGATGTTTTGATGTGACTTAGATACTAGGATGGTGTATAAGTGAATATAAACATTTACTTGTTAGATATATAAACAAAGAAGTTTTCTTCATAAGTATGTAAATCTCTCGTGATTCATGAAAATAAGAAAAAATAAAAATATAAAAAAATGATCTAAATGACACCTATTATTTTATTTTTATGCCTTTAGTCTATTATTTAGTCGAGGGCGGCAAGTTTAAGGCTCTATAATTCGGAAAAAAATTGTGTGCGTAAGACATACGCAGCGCTACGTGCATAATAGAGATTATATGGGCGTTATATCGGCATTATATTGGTGTTATATCCCTTATAACACCCATATAGTTGAGGGTAGCAAGTTTATTATATAGAAATTACATAGAGGTTACAAGGGATATAACGCGAATAAACTGCTGATATAACGCCCATATAATCTCCATTATGTACGTAACACTATGTAGCTTTCACGTACCCAAANCACCTATTATTTTATTTTTATGCCTTTAGTCTATTATTTAGTCGAGGGCGGCAAGTTTAAGGCTCTATAATTAGGAAAAAAATTGTGTGCGTAAGACATACGCAGCGCTACGTGCATAATAGAGATTATATGGGTGTTATATCGACATTATATTGGTGTTATATCCCTTGTAACACCCATATAGTCGAGGGTGGCAAGTTTATTATATAGAAATTACATAGAGGTTACAAGGGATATAACGCGAATAAAATGCTGATATAACGCCCATATAATCTCCATTATGTACGTAACACTATGTAGGTTTCACGTACCCAATTTTTTTCCCTATAATTCTGGGATATCTGTATTTATCTATCATGTAATTCTTTTTTCTCATAAACAAAATCTTCATAAAATATTAAATTCAGAAATTCTTGACGCCACCATGCACTCCGTTTGGCAGCTTTCTTCCTTCTGTAAATAACTGCAAAATAATGNTCTCATAAACAAAATCTTCATAAAATATTAAATTCAGAAATTCTTGACGCCACCATGCACTCCGTTTAGCAGCCTTCTTCCTTCTGTAAATAACTGCAAAATAATAAAGGTGAATTTGACCAATTTTCTTGCTGTAGATTTATAATGAAAATGACTGTAAAGTAAAATTGCTCCATTAACTTCATGGAAAAGAAAAAAAATTTGTACCAAATTAAAATATTTTATTTATTTTATCTATATTTTTCTTAAAATAAATAATATTTGATATGTTATAACATGATTGTTTTAAAAAAAAATTAAAATAATTTACATATTCTGAATATTTTTAAAAATAAATTAATTTGTTTATGAACTTAAAAAATAAAATTATAAGAAATACTGAACAAATCTATTTTAAAAATAAAAAAAATATTTAAAAAATAATAAAATAGGTACAAATAAAAAAAAATTGCCCATTTACTAATTCNATTTATTTTATCTATATTTTTCTTAAAATAAATAATATTTGATATGTTATAACATGATTGTTTTAAAAAAAATTTAAAATAATTTACATATTTTGAATATTTTTAAAAATAAATTAATTTTTTTATGAACTTAAAAAATAAAAGTAATAAGAAATAATGAACAAAACTATTTTAAAAATAAAAAAATATTAAAAATAATAAAATAGATACAAATAAAAAAAAAATTGCCCATTTATTAATTTGATTGGATGTTTGCACGCCTAAATCCTTTCAATTATTTTTAACAATTAGATAAACAACAACTTGGCACGACATTTAACAGCTTTCTTAAGTCAGCGAGGGCGGCGTAGGGACCGTTAATGGTGGTCGAGGTATGCATAATTGTTTTAAATTATGTAGCCGTTGGCCTTTAATCAGCTTTTTCCACTAATCATATAGTTTAATCTCGTAATTAATTTCCTGACTTAACCTGTCCCAATATAATATTAACTTAGAAGAGATTTGCAAATCCATCAGACACGTTCTCTTGCAGGTGTGGCGAAGAAATGCTAGGCCTTAAATAATTATTTATGCTAATTAACTACCGTTTAAGAAGGATTAGGTGCTACGAAAAGACATTTTCATGGGAAATTTGCGGTAAACTTCTGACGTTAATAGATTAATTAAGCATAAATTATTTGAAAGATTAACATAGAGGNGCGAACCAAACGGTATGGCGGCGTTTTGAAAACGCCGCCCGCACTTATAAGCTGCCCCAAACGGAGCCTTAGATACTAGGATGGTGTATAACAAAGAAATTTTCGTCATATGTAAAGCTCTCGTGATTCATGAAAATAAGAAAAAATAAAAATATAAAAAAGTGATATAAATGGCACCTATTATTTTATTTTTATGCCTTTAGTCAATTATTTAGTCGGGGGTGGCAAGTTTAAGGCTCTATAATTCGGAAAAAATTTGTGTACGTAAGACATACGCAACACTGCATACATAATGAAGATTATATGGGCATTATATCGGCATTATATTGGAATTATATCCCTTGTAAACTTCATACAACTTTCATGTAACCTACAGATATGTGAAAACAGAAGCGCGGAACTTATTTGTATGTTCAGGTGGGTTATTATATAGAAGTTACATGAATGTTACAAAGGATATAATGCGAATATAATGGCCATATAACGCCAATATAACCTCCATTATGTACGCAGCGCTGTGTAGGTTTCACGTACCAAAATTTTTTTCCCTATAATTCTGACATATCTGTATTTATCTATCATGTAATTCTTTTTTTCTGATAAACAAAATCTTCATAAAATATTAAATTCAGAAATTCTTGACGCCACCATGCACTCCGTTTAGCAGATTTTTTCCTTCTGTAAATAACTGCAAAATAATAAAGGTGAATTTGACAAATTTTCTTGCTGTAGATTTATAATGAAAATGGACTGTAAAGTAAAATTGCTCCATTAACTTCATGGAAAAGAAAAAAAGTTTGTACCAAATTAAAATATTTTATTTATTTTATCTATATTTTTCTTAAAATAAATAATATTTGATATGTTATAATTTTAAAAAAAATTTAAACTAATTTACATATTCTTAATATTTTTAAAAATAAATTAATTTGTTTATGAGCTTAAAAAATAAAAGTATAAGAAATACTGAACAAATCTATTTTCAAAAATAAAAATATATATATTAAAAAAATAATAAAATAGGTACAAATAAAAAAAAATGCCCATTTATTAATTTGATTGAATGTTTGCACGCCTAAATCCTTTCAATTATTTTAAACAATTAGAGAAACAACAACTTGGCACGACATTTAACAACTTTCTTAAGTCAGCGAGGGCGGCGTAGGGACCGTTAATGGTGGTCGAGGTATGCATAATTGTTTTAAATTATGTAGCCGTTGGCCTTTAATCAGCTTTTTCCACTAATCATATAGTTTAATCTGGTAATTAATTTCCTGACCTCTGACAGCTTAAACTTAAACCTGTCCCAATATAATATTAACTTAGAAGAGATTTGCAAATCCATCAGACACGTTCTCTTGCAGGCGTGGCGAAGAAATGCTAGGCCTTAAATAATTATTTATGCTAATTAACTACCGTTTAAGAAGGATTAGGTGCTACGAAAAGACATTTTCATGGGAAATTTGCTGTAAACTTCTGACGTTAATAGATTAANTCTTGCAGGCGTGGCGAAGAAATGCTAGGCCTTAAAAAATTATTTATGCTAATTAACTACCGTTTAAGAAGGATTAGGTGCTACGAAAAGACATTTTCATGAGAAATTTGCTGTAAACTTAAGCATAAATTATTTGAAAGATTAACATAGAGACCACTCAATTCCCTTGTTTTTATATATCTAACACATGACTTCTTACCTATGCATTAAAAGATAAATGTAGATTTTTAAGAGTTAAAATGATGATATATTTGATGTGATATAAAAAATTTAAGTGATGTGTAAGTGCATAAAAATTAGGTGGTATGAGGCCCAAAGTATCTTCTCATTTTGAGTTGATGTATTCTCAGTTATGATAGAGGGATTTTACAAGGAATTAAAATTGTCTGATTATCTTTAATGGCAATATTTAATCTTTTTTCATGAGAAATATTCCAAAATCTTTATAATGTGGGTTTAAAATCAATTATCTTAAATTTGATTAATCGAAGGTGCCGTTTGGAATTATTTTTATTTTTTTAATTTTCATATATTATTTTTCTAAAATTTTACATATAATCCAAATCATTCATATGGCTTAAATCATTAATATCACATCAAAAATATTATCATTTTAATCTAAAAAAAATGAAATATCCTTTTAATGTATAAATAAGGTGGCCTATGTATGTAAAAAAATCATTTGACATGTAAAACAACAGGAATTTAAGGGTAGGTATGCAAATATTTCATAAAGATTGGGGAGTTTCACAAACGTCATCTGTATTTTGTTAATTGAATGTTGTATATTACTTATAAATGGATGTCATTTTTAAATTGCTATTATCATGGATACTAAATTTAAGATCAAGATAAATTTTTTTTTAAGGTTGTGCAAAATGAAGAGACAAAAAATTTATAGGTTAAGTAAGATTAATTTATTTCATTTAAGATATCATCACTTCTTGCTTTTTGTTTCAAAATTTTATGAGAACTATAATTTCAATCTGATGTATATATTATCAGATTTAAATTTAAAACATTTTTCCTTTATACAATGAGGGTTGGATGGTTTTGGTGTTGTGGTGTGGGAATGTATGAGAATTTATTTGCAGACTTCTCCTAGAGGTAATGACGATGATGTCTACATGTTATTGATGATGTACAATGAAAAATACTCTTTGAAGCTTTCCTTAAAGAATTTTTTAAAGCACATCTAGGGGCTATCAATGTATAAAATAATTCTCATCACCACATGTAGCTTAACCATTATAGCCCACAACACAACTAATATAACCCACACACATCACAACCACCCAATCACACCTACATACACACACACATCACAACCACCACATTACAAGTCACAACACCACAACCATGCAACCCTCAAGCACAACCACAACATCCCACAACATAATCACCACATCCCACAACACAGAACCACCACACCACAAGCACAGCCAACACAACCACCCCAACAATCCATCACCAATAGCAGTAACAATCTACAACTCGAGCAATCCACCACCACTAAATCCACAATAAAAGCCATCACCCCATCACCAATGAAGAAAATCCAACACCAATGCAAATCACATGAATTGCAAAAGTCATAATTGCATAAATTGCAAACTCCAGCACTTCCGAACATCCAATCGAAAATCAACTGAATAGAGCTCAGAAAACCATCTCAAAATTATAATGTCAGAGAAAAGTAGGAAGCAAATATTGCAAGATGAAGGAGAGCAAAAGATTCAGACAGAGACGAAGCACAACCCACAAATCAGATAGGAGGAGGCATGCGGGGATCTTACCTCTAGGGTGACGAGAAAGCGAAACTCAGTCGCAAGAAATGAGAGAGAGAAACTCGATCGCGAGAGAGGCGAGCGAGGGGGTAGGGTAGTAAAAAACAAGTGAGTAGTTAACGTGTCATGTGGGCCGATTTATTAAAAAAAAATCATAGCGCCATATTTTTCAAACGATAAAAAAAAAAGAATCGCAGATTAAGGCCACACTGAGTGAAATAAGCGGCCACAAACAGAACCTGTCTATTTAAAAACATTTTTTTTGAAAGATCTATTTAAAATTCGAAATATATAACAAATTTTATTTTTAAATTTTTGCTAATATAAAATAGAAAGAGAGTGCATTATACAAATAATGAAGAGCCAAAATCATACTTACACTACTTACCTATACGTAAAAATATGTTACAACCATACTAAAAAAACCACTTCCAAAATAACTTCTAGATCATAATCATGCATATCTTGAAATTGGGGAAAAAATATTAAAAAATGAAATTAAATTTGTAAACAAATCAAACACCCACAGAAGATATGCCATGATATGCTCCTTTTTCTCTCCAGATTCAAGGACCCTACCATGATCTGTAGGACAAACGAGCAAAAACAAGCATGTCTGTTCTGATGCATGGATGATGAGAGTCCATTATCGTTAGCCTAACTCATAGAAAGGCCCCGACAGTCAACGATAAACTTCCATTTTTTGCCAGAGGTAAATTTTATGGGGTTTTTACGTACATACCATAGCATAGCACGTGAAGCCTCTTAATTTACATATCTAACAATCAAAAGTTTAAAGTCACGGATTCCAAACTCCCATTAGTACCTTCGTCGCCGGGAGACGAACAAGTTGTTTCGAGAAAGAAAAATGGTTAGGGTTGTCAAAACGGTTCGTTGTTCGCGAACAGTTTGTGTTTGGCTCGTTGCTTAGTTAGCTAGTCAAACACGAACAAAGATTTGTTCGTTCGTGTTCGGCTCGTTTTGGCTCGAAATACTACTCATCAATTATATATATATTGATGAATAATATGTTTGGAAAATTTAATTGACTATAAGGCTACAAAGATTTATAATCAATTAAAAGTATTAATTAACAAAGTAGAATAAAAATTTGTAAATTAGATTCAAATGATGTTTTAATATAAACAAAAATTTTTAAATCTTGCCACAACCCTTAACATCTTATAGCTACGTGATTAGGGTTGTCAAAACGACTCTTTGTTTGTGAACAACTTGTGTTCGGCTTGTTAAGCAAATAAACTTAACGACCTGAACACAAACACACTTTTTGAGCTCGAAATATAAAAGAGCTGAACATCCCTAGTGGGAAGGATGTAAGATTGGCGTTATTTAAATTTTGTGCTTAGTGATGCTTTATCTTAATTAAAATTTAGAATGGTTTATTGGTTTAATCGTCTTTTTGAAAAAAATTAACTGACGATACTNCTTTAACATCTTATAGCTACGTGATTAGGGTTGTCAAAACGACTCTTTGTTTGTGAACAACTTGTGTTCGGCGACCTGAACACAAACACACTTTTTGAGCTCGAAATATAAACGAGCTGAACAACCCTAGTGGGAAGGATGTAAGATTGGCGTTATTTGAATTTTGTGCTTAGTGATGCTTTATCTTAATTAAAATTTAGAATGGGTTATTGGTTTAATCATCTTTTTGAAAAAAATTAACTGACAATACTTTAATCATGTTCTTACTAAATCTGACTTACAAATTAAATGGAAATTAAAGTTTCTTAAGGCAAAAGAAATGTGATTGAACTTTCTAATCATACTTGTGATTATTTTATTTTAGTAAAACTATGCCTTAATATTAATTATACAATGAAATAGTTGCCACCGACTGTCACATTGTAAACCACAGAGTCTGTTGAATTTACCTAAAATTCAATTTGTGTTAGGTATATCATTCTTTGCACTTGTTCTTAAAATTTTATAGGGTTACCATAGATTTGCAAAGAGATTTGTAGTCGGTTATAAGCATTAGTCGCAAATCTCTAATAAATCAANTTCAATTTGTGTTAGGTATATCATTCTTTGCACTTGTTCTTAAAATTTTATAGGGTTACCATAGATTTGCAATGAGATTTGTAGTCGGTTATAAGCATTAGTCGCAAATCTCTAATAAATCAGTAGTGCTCATCTTGGCCAAATTTTTTTATTGTAAATATAATTAATTCTTTGATGCTTAATCACAAGTTGTTATTGTAAATATCGTTATGTGTCGGAGAATTAGAGGTAGTAGAGGGAATAGGTTAACGTCTTGGCATTATACAATAATCCATCACACAAATAAAGGAAGAGTTGATAGATGAGACACCATGAATTTTTACGTGGAAAACCCGAAAGAAAAAAAAAAATCACNGTTATGTGTCGGAGAATTAGAGGTAGTAGAGGGAATAGGTTAACGTCTTGGCATTATACAATAATCCATCACCCAAATAAAGGAAGAGTTGATAGATGAGACGCCACGGATCTTTATGTGGAAAACCCGAAAGAAAAAAATCAAAAGGCTTAGTCTAATTTAAATAGTTCTACTATGTCGATATAGATTAAAAAATTTACTGATTCTTAACTAGAAAGAAGCAATATTACAAGAGGGTTATTTACGTGACTTCTACTAGGGGAGTGGTGGATTAATAAGTCAACGACGACTTGACGGTTTTGGCTAGGTAGCAGTCGCAGAGCTAGATAACGAGCAGTTGTCAAATGGAGGTGGTCTTATCGCAGTGACAATGGTCTAGCGGTGTCTACAACTTGACGGTGGTGGTCGGATAGCCGTAGTCTGAAAACGGCAACAACTAGACAAAGATAGTTTGGCAGTGACAACAGTCAGACAGTGATAGTCTGGTGAGGGCAATAGTGGTCCGACGGTGGCGACGACCATACAACAATAGCGCCCGAGCAACTGAAGAATGGTGGTGGCGGGGGCTTGACGGTGGTGATATGGCAGTAAGGTGATCTGACATTAGTAAGGGCTAATCGATGACAATCTAGCGGTAGTGCAACTCAAGAATCCTTAAAAGCTTGGAGCTTGTTCCTTTAGCATTCTCCTCCAGGTTCTGGTCTCCCATCATAAAGAGAGTGGGCGTCTATCTATAGATTTTGTGAGGGGCATTTTTGTAAATACTAAATGAATCTGAACCACTCCATTGAAACTCCTAGAGTGATCCCTTTGATCGAATGGTATTTCATAAGTACTTGAGTGCCCTAATCATGTCAAAATCAAGTGACCTTGGACCTATAGCCCGTAGGATTTTGCTTGATGCGACATTTGATTTGATTATAAACTTGTCAAATTTAGAACTCATTTAACCATTCAATTACCTATCCATNTATTACAAGAGGGTTATTTACGTGACTTCTACTAGGGGAGTGGTGGATTAATAAGTCAACGACGACTTGACGATTTTGGCTAGGTAGCAGTCGCAGAGCTAGATAACGAGCAGTTGTCGAATGGAGGTGGTCTTATCGCAGTGACAATGGTCTAGCGGTGTCTACAACTCGATGGTGGTGGTCGGATAGCCGTAGTCTGAAAACGGCAACAACTAGACAAGGATAGTTTGGCAGTGACAACAGTCAGACAGTGATAGTCTGGTGAGGGCAATAGTGGTCCGGCGGTGACAACGACCATACAACAATAGCGCCCGAGCAACTGAAGAATGGTGGTGGCGGGGGCTTGACGGTGGTGATATGGCGGTAAGGTGATCTAACATTAGTAAGGGCTAATCGATGACAATCTAGCGGTAGTGCAGCTCAAGAATCCTTAAAAGCTTGGAGCTAGTTCCTTTAGCATTCTCCTCCAGGTTATGGTCTCCCATCATAAAGAGAGTGGGCGTCTATCTATAGATTTTGTGAGGGGCATTTTGTAAATACTAAATGAATCTGAACCACTCCATTGAAACTCCTAGAGTGATCCCTTTGATCGAATGGTATTTCATAAGTACTTGAGTGCCCTAATCATGTCAAAATCAAGTGAACTTGGACCTATAGCCCGTAGGATTTTGCTTGATGCGACACTTGATTTGATTATAAACTTGTCAAATTTAGAACTCATTTAACCATTTAATTACCTATCCACGCCTCCAATTGCATTTAAAGGATTTGATCTAGGCTTGATCAAACTCAGATTGAACCAATTTTGGCTTCATTGGGATCACATTATCAAGATGGTCAGTTTAACTATAAGTTTGCTGGAATCGAAGCTCTAGATGATCTTGAATTTAAATTTAGAATATTTAATAATTGAAATGCTCCGAGATTTGCACATGATTAAAATAAATTTTTAAGCAAGTATCAAGTATAACAAAATAAATTTTATTTCAAACTTAAATAAATAAAAATATCAATTTATTTTTGATATTTATGTAAAAAATGAGGAATATAATTATAGAATATGATAGAACTGTTATACTAAGCATTTGTCAACTGTGACATGCATGGATGGAAGAGATAGGAGGAATGAGAAAGGGTCATAAATATAAATTTGGAAGTAATTGAAAGGATGGAAGATAGTGCCCATCCACATCGAGAAATTATTTTGTCTGTTTATGTGCACATGTCTGGACAAAGGTGCGAATCCAACCACGTGAAATACATGATGGTGTGATTTGATTCCTGTCGTTGTCCTGACGTACAGTTCATGAGACGAAATACTTTTTCATCCTCATCATAATAATGCAGGGGAAGATTATCATTAAAGGGCTACACAATATGTGGTCAATGGGTTCATCTGTTCCATGTTGAAGCTTTAATAGTAGTAGGTTGTCGTGAGAAATGTTGAAGATGACCATGATTAGTACACTTATATACATTAATCATAAGTTGTTGTTCTGTTATTTATATGAAAATATTGCAGAATTGTTATATATAATATCGTTAGAACTAATGTATGCAAAAATTGATTTAGTTATTTTGTAGTTTATTCATTTCGGGATGATTGTTTTATTTGTGCTCTATGAATCTTAATACATAGTCGTGAATAGTAATAGAATATATATCATATCATGTTGTTTTAGCTGGTTTATATCTGTAGATAAAAGAAATAAAGTAGTTAAAAGTTGTCCAAATAGAACATTGCAATCGCAACGTCTCCATGCGTGTAACCATTGACTATGTTTTCAACAACCAATTTGTGAAATATTTATGTTGCAACATATATTGAAAGGATAATACTGGTCACAAAAATAAATAAATAAAATAAGTTGCTACAAACAAAATACTGACCATCACTTTGACATAAAAATCAATAAAGAATAGGTATTTATGACCAATTTTGTGATGAATTTGCATGTTGCAAATGTCTAGGATTCTGATTTTGGAAGCATTGCATAAGATCTCAATACACAAAATAATTTCTATTTTATAAAAAATGCATCAAACGGCGCCTTAGATTGAAAACCTAAGATGATCATATTGTAATTGCCTGTGTGCTTGGTTATCAAGAAAGAAGCCATACACATCGTAAGATAGAAAGCAATGATCGTCTTGAATTATATTATGATTTTATCTTACGATGTGCATGGCTTCTTTCTTGGGAACCAAGCACACGAGCACTTACAATATGAGAAAGAGATTTCTTCTNAATTAATTTATTTTGGGTTGATTGATTTAAATTAAAAAGATTTTGACTTAGATGGTTCACCTGAGCTGAGAAATTGAGTTGGTCATGCTTGATTTTTAAGTTGATTACTTTGAGTTAAGAAATTTTTTTTGAAAATTGTTTGAGTTTGAAGGTGTTTGGGTATGTTTGAGGTTTGAAATTTGTTTGAAGTTTGTTGGAGTTAATTAAAGTTTATTTTAAGTTTGTTGAAGTTTGTTTGAAATTTGAAGTTATTTAAAATTTACGTGAAGTTTGAAGTTATTTAGGGATATTTTGTATTATTTGAAGTTATTTAGTTTGTTAAATTTTATTTGGCATTATTAGGTTTATTTTAAGTTTGCTTAAGTTTTGTTGAAGTTTAATGATTAATATTTATTTAGGGTTTTTAAAGTTATTTAAGTTGGTTAAGGTTTATTAAAGTTAGTTTAGTTGGCTTGATTGGTTTAAGTGTTTTAAATTTGTTGGAGTTTTATTAAATTTGTTCAAGTTTGTTAANTTATTTAGGGTTTTTAAAGTTATTTAAGTTGGTTAAGGTTTATTAAAGTTAGTTTAGTTGGCTTGATTGGTTAAAGTGTTTTAAATTTGTTGGAGTTTTATTAAATTTGTTCAAGTTTGTTATATCTGTTCAAGTTTATAAAATTCATTGAAGATTAATAAGTTTGTTAAGGTTCATTAAAATTGAGATGATATGTTTTAAAGTGCGTTTCTTCTTTTTGTTTTGAAAAGTTTTAATTGAAGTTAAAGTTTTGAAAGTTGAAGGGTTGGATTTAAGTGTTTAAATTTAAAAGTTGACCATTTGAATTTAAAGGGTGTATCCTTGATTGAAACACCATCCAAATCTTTCAAAGCTGGTAGACAGACTCCATCACCGAAGTGATTGCCTTTTGAGAAGACCTCTTTAGATTTTGAATAATCTATAATGACCATACAATAGTCTTTGTCATCCAATGGTTCTTTCGAGGTGAATCCTGCACCATATTTTGACTCAGCTTTTTTATATTTAGTATCCCAAAGGTTCGCAAAATGGTGTGGTTTCTTCGTAAAACATATGTGTAGTATTAAACCTTATTTTAAAATTTTAGGAACTCAAGGTGCATTGTGTGTCGTCCTGCATCGCTTTGATTTGGNTCTTTAGATTTTGAATAATCTATAATGACCATACAATAGTCTTTGTCATCCAATGGTTCTTTCGAGGTGAATACTGCACCATATTTTGACTCAGCTCTTTTATATTTAGTATCCCAAAGTTCGCAAAATGGTGTGGTTTCTTCGTAGACCACATGTGTAGTATTAAACCTTAATTTAAAATTTTAGGAACTCAAGGTGCATTGTGTGTCGTCCTGCATCGCTTTGATTTGCNTATATATATATATATATATATATATATATATATATATTGATGAGTTATATTTTTAAAAAATTTAATTGACTATAAGGCTACAAAGATTTATAATCAATTAAATGTATTAATTAAAAAAATAGAATAAAAATTTTTAAATTAGATTGAAATGATGTTTTAATATAAACAATAATTTTTAAATTTGCCCCAACCCTTAACATCTTATGACTACTTGATTAGGGTTCTCATAACGATTCTTTGTTCGTGAACAGCTCGTGTTTGACACGCCAAATAAATAAACCGAATACGAACACATTTTTTGAGCTCGAAATACAATCGAGCCTAAAACAAGCTGAGCACTGTTGTTATGCTCGTTTACACCCCCAAGGTGAATTGGAGTTTGAAATCTCCGTAGCATTAAACATTGCTGCATTACATATAACTACACCGCACCCTTCAGTGCCTCAGAAAAGCACATGGGGCCATTATGCCGGAGGTCCAGATCTTGACGAGACCAGTGAATGGATGAGCTTTTAATCAAACTTTGTTATGGATTTCTGATAAACTGTCCTGTCACACATTAATATTTCCTGTTAGGATCTTTCAAATGTGTCTACAACCTACAGAGTTATTATTTTCAGAAACTAACAAAAATCACCGAATAAAATTAAATGTCATTTTCTTCACCACATGCAAGTTGGCCACACGTAGCGAGACATAGTATGAATAGGAAAAGCAACATTGAAGGCTATTTGGGATCCAGAAGACATGTCAACGGGACTAGATACTGGCTTTATAATATATTTTTTCTGGAAGCAATCATGGCTTTCATTTACATTGCTGTAGTGCTGGGAACTTTTTCTGAAACCGACTCATTATGTGGGAATATATTTGTATTAATGATAGTTGCGTTGTATTTTTTAGAACTACATGGTTTTATAAAAGCCCAGAGTTTTTTGGGGCTTTCAAGCTCAATCATTTTATTAATTTCCATGTTTCAATAATGCTAAGAATTAGAGTTTGTTTATAGTTAATAATGATATTTTAATAAATCTAGCAAAAAAATTATTATACTACATCAGACGACCTATATTACTTTCTTTAATTATAAATTATTATTTTATTATTTAAATCTTAAATTTGAGGAAACCGGATCTTGTTAGATTTATCTCGTTGAGCAACTCATTCTAATTACGAGCACAAAAAATTTAAATATTGTTTAATTTTCTAATTAATAATTTAAAAGTGTTTGATTTGTGCTAATTTAAAATCGGATTGCATTATAGATGAGGTTTTTTGTTGATGGGTTGAATATGCACCATAGATCTCGAGAGATTTCGATCTAAATGATCAGATGTGGTAGTTAATGAATAATATACTACTTTTGAAATATTATCTTAAAATGGATATAATCACTGAGATGAGAATGTCTTCGTAGTTTATGGGACTATAGAGCCAGATGCTTTTTTTTTCGTATCTTATAGGAATAAGATAGAGTTTATTTTATTATGGGGTTTGATATCCCTTTAAGGGAAAACACAAATAATTAATTACATCTCAGAAGTTATGACTCTCAAGATTACTCTCGATTAAATTATTGAGTTATATCAGGCATAATTTTTTGGTAAGTATCTATGAGATTAATATTTCAAAATTTAGATTTAATAGGCTTGGGATTGAAAAGATTTGCATGGAATTGAAAGGTTGTGACTTACAGTCTGATGATAATGTGTCATGGAAAAGCCAAGAAAGAGAGTTAGCTAAGTCTAGGAAGAAGGCTTACCCTAAAGATTTGGAATTGATAAGTTTGTTAAGAAGAGGTTGATTTTTGGATTTAAAAATTTAGATTTGGTTTAAATAAAGTTTGATTTGGATTGACTAATTTGTTTTTTCTTTGATTTGGATTTATTTGGTTTAAATAGTGTTTGATTTGAGTTTAATAGAGTTTGATTTGAATTAATTAATTTATTTTGGGTTGATTGATTTAAATTAAAAAGATTTTGACTTAGATGGTTCACCTGAGCTGAGAACTTGAGTTGGTCATGCATGATTTTTAAGTTGATTACTTTGAGTTAAGAAATTTTTTTTGAAGATTGTTTAAGTTTAAAGGTGTTTGGGTATGTTTGAGGTTTGAAATTTGTTTGAAGTTTGTTGGAGTTAATTGAAGTTTATTTTAAGTTTGTTGAAGTTTGTTTGAAATTTGAAGTTATTTAGGGATATTTTTGTATTATTTGAATTTATTTAATTTGTTAAATTTTATTTGGCATTATTAGGTTTATTTTAAGTTTGCTTAAGTTTTGTTGAAGCTTAATGATTAATATTTATTTAGGGTTTTTAAAGTTTTTTAAGTTGGTTAAGGTTTATTAAAGTTATTAAAGTTAGTTTAGTTGGTTTGATTGGTTAAAGTGTTTTAAATTTGTTGGGGTTTTATTAAATTTGTTCAAGTCTGTTAAATATGTTCAAGTTTATTAAATTCATTGAAGATTAATAAGCTTGTTAAGGTTCATTAAAATTGTGATGATATGTTTTAAAGTGTGATTCTTCTTTTTGTTTTGAAAATTTTTAATTGAAGTTAAAGTTTTGAAAGTTGAAGGGTTGGATTTAAGTGTTTAAATTTAAAAGTTGATCATTTGAATTCAAAGGGTGTATCCTTGACTGAAACACCATCCAAATTTTTCATAGCTGGTAGACAGACTCCATCACCAAAGTGATTGCCTTTTGAGAAGACCTCTTTGGATTTTGAATAATCTATAATGACCATACAATAGTCTTTGTCATCCAATGGTTCTTTCGTGGTGAATCTTGCACAAAATTTTGACTTAGCTCTTTTATATTTAGTATCCCAAAGGTTCGCAAAATGGTGTGCTTTCTCCATAGACCACATGTGTAGTATTGAACCTTATTTTACAATTTTAGGAACACAAGGTGCATTGTGTGTCGTCCTGCATCGCTTTGATTTGGGGATTTTTATTCATGAAGTCGCCAGCCTGTCTATCATTGTATAATCCATTTTTCAGTTGAACTCTCTTCCATACCATATAAATAACCTGGAGAAAAAGTGTGGTCGGAACGTAAAGACATATGATGATGAAGACAAACAAAAAAGTGTTTGTAGAACTTTCGTAAAGTGGACCTTTCATATATGGCTTTCATAGTGTTTGTCTGAGAGGATATTAAATTGAAACACCTTGAAAGTATATCTATGAAGAGGGCTTCACGAAAGCAACCCATAACGAGAGATTCATATATTTTTATCTAAACTGGGGTCTTTATCTTTTTATAAGGGTATGCCCCTATAGTTAATTACATTATAAGTAACTACAGCTACTTAAGAAGACTCTCGATTAAGGTTGTGATTTTGTCTTCAAGAATTTGAATTGAAATATTTTAATATTCTATTTTATTTTATTTTATTGAGGTATTAGGACCAATACTGCACAACACACAATTATGCAATAACCTAAAATGGGGGATTTACATCATAACTAGAAAAACAACCTTGAGGCTCTAGGGCGAAGCTTACCGACACTAGACTATCAAACTCATTAACTGACATCCTCTTAACTATCATTGATGATTTAGTTGAGGTTTATCCTTTGCTTCGTATTTCATTTTCCTTAAGATAATTCAGATGTTTATAGTCATTCGACCAAAACACTACCTAACTCATAAAGGAAAAGAAGTCTCAAAGGAAAAATCCTAGGTTACTATGGAATTTTTGTCAGTTTTGTAAAACAAAGTTAGCACACCCTAGATAACATGTAAAGTAAATTTAAGGTATCATCTAGTTCATCATCCTTACAAAACAGAGTTAACACACCCTATATAACATGAAAAGTAAATCTAAGGAGACATCCTATCTTTTGTCATCAACAGCCCTATAAAACATACTTAACATAAAAAATTTGATTAGTTGCTATTTATTTTAATAAGTATCATCCAGTCAAGATGCCCATGACTTTCTATCATCCCGAGTTTGTTGGTTTTCATGATCTACTTAGTTTGGAGAGGCGATCAAGCCTGCTCCGACTTGAAGATTCTTGTTAGTGACCACAGGTTGTGTCCTCCAAGAGATCTTTGTAGACTCAGGTAGTGGGTTTAAAGTTGCGTTCAGTGATCTTTGTTCATTAGAGATCCATTTAAGTTTTTGATGTCTTTTTCAGATTTAAGGGGTTGAAATTTTTATGTTACTTAAGACTTCTTAGCCAATTAAAATTTTTGGGATTTTCATTTTGATTTTGATTTTGAAATGACCAAATCAGAATCCCATGGTTCTGTCCTCCCGGGGTTATTGGGGTTTGTTGTTTGATTAGACACAAGCGATTAAAAGGTACTTTTTTAGCAGCCATGGGTTGCCACCTCCAAAGTACCTTCTCAAATCAGGTTGCATTTTCTGGTTCGAGTTTAAATTTTAATGATTTTAAGATGCATTTTAAGTTATGTCTTTTATGTTCGTTCAACATGTCATCCCTAATAAGCGTTGAGTGTGCTTTTGTTCTCTTACAAGAAGTCAAACACTCTTTTACTCCAGGTCATTTGAATTTTGAGTTGAATTAGGCCAGGTTGACCTAAATTTGGTCAAAGTTTATTTGGATTAACCTAAGTTGGGTCGAGCTTGATCTGAAATGAGTTTTTGGTCAACTTGAGATTAATTAGGGTTTAGACCTAATTAACATTATAGGTCTTAATTATAACTAATTAAGGTTTAATGTTAATTAAGCCTAGTTTAGTTAAGGCTTAATAGATTAATTAGGTCTAATTGGGGTTAGACCTAATTAAGGTTTAAAGTTGATTAAGCCTAATTTAACTAAGGCTTAAAAGATTAATTATGTCAAATTGGGGTTAGACCTAATTAAGGTTTAAGGTTAATTAAGCCTAATTTAGTTAAGGTTTAATGAATTAATTAGGTCTAATTGGAGTTAGACCTAATTAGGGTTTAAAGTGTGTTTTAAGCCTAATTTAAGTAGGACTTAAAGGTTTAATTAAATCTAATAGGGTTTAGACCTAATTGGGGTTTAAGATGTACTTAAGATTAATTTAGGTAAGACTTATGGGTTTAATTAGGTCGAATAAGGGTTATACCTAAATATAGTTTAAAATATACTTAATCCTAACTTAGGTAAGGTTTAAGGGTTTAAATAGGTTTAATAAGATTATAACTAATTATGGTTTAAATATAATTAAACCTGATTTAGGTAACGTTTATCGATTTGATCAGGTCTATTGTGGGTTAGACCTAATCAGGGTTTTGGGTAATCTAAACCCAGGTCTTAGGATTGGATTAGGTATAACTAGTTGGACTCAATATCTAACCTAATTTTATGTCCAATAAGATAACCCTTAAGGCATATAGTCCAAAATAAATTTTTGGGCTAAATTGTAAATCTTGTATTTTCAAGTCAAACCCCCAAAGATCTAAGTTGTCATTTTAAACCTTTACAAAGATTGGTTTTATACATTATATTAAGTTAAACCATGTATTATTGATAATAAATAAATTGTAAGTTTTATGTTGTTTGTAATTATTTTTTCTTCTTTTTTGATTGCTTTCGTTCTTTTTTGTTTTGTTTTGTGAGGTTCATGATGAAACGTTTGACCTTGTGGATTATTTTGGTTGACTTATTAATCACTGTTGGTTAGTGTCACATGTCAAATCTTGATAAAGGAAACCAAGTCACTCTTTTCTTTTTGATGCTGTGGTTTTTGAGATACTTATGGATGATATTTTTAGTCGTCGTTAATTAGTGTCACATGTGAAATCTTGATAAATACAACCAACTTTCTCTTTTCTTTTTGATGTTCAGGTTTCTAAGGTATTTCTAGATGACCTTTTATTGATTATATGCATATGTGACACACACGAGCTTGGTATTAAGTGAGTTAAAAACAACAAAAAATTCGTTGTTACAAGACCAATTTTCTTCTTGCAGTGATAGATTTGTTGGCTGGTATATTTTGTTTTCTGAGACCTCGCGACTGCAAAAAAACTGTAACTAATCACTTCTTTTAGCGATTTCAATTTCTGTTATGACTAATGTATCGTTTTTTGAATCATTCAGGAAAGATAAGCTCTAGAATTTCAGGGACCTCCAAACGACTGCTCTGCTACTGCGGAATACAGACTTCTCCACTGACGTCATGTCGGGTACATGTCTACAGGAGACAGTTCTACAAGTGCCCATGAGGTATCATAGCTAAGTGAGACTTCTTCTGGTGGGCAAACAATCTGACAGTTGTACAGGTGCCCGGGGGGTTGAATGATATCCTTGGAGGACGACATAGCTCATGACATACACTGTCTTGATTTAAAAATTAATATTATCATATTTTAATTGTAATTTTAATAGTTTTTTTTATCAATCTTGATCTTTAGCGTTAAGTGAGATATATATCTTATTTTTTGTACTGTTTTGATGTTAATTTTTTACTTTTCAAGTATCAAATATATTTTCATGACAATACTGTTGCAAACACCATTACAACTTATTAATAAACTTCAGCTGCCCCAAACAAACCTTTAAGAATAGTATTGACAACAATCAAGAGCTGTTTTTGAGTTAACATGGAAGAACATTTTATCAGGCAATTGTTGTAGTGGTTGATTTTCACGATGAACATAAGAGAGAGGAGAACAATATGTGTTACTGCTTTGCCATCTTCTCGTGTTATTCCAATTGGTCGATGTAATGAAAGGAGAAGAAATACTTATTCCATGCATATTTATGAGTTTAAAGTTTTAATTCTGTAAATATAAAAGTTTAAGTGTGATTTATGTAAATTTGTATGTTTTGAATAAATCCAAAATATTATTATTTAAAAATAAATTTATTCATGATGTAAATAAATCTTCCTTTTACTTATTTTTCCTGGTGTACTGGGAAAAAAATTTGCATACATAAGACGTACGCAGAGCTGCGTACGTCTGTAACCTGCAAACAGGTTATAGGGAGGATTTTAGGAGGTTATAACCGCATTATACCCCCTATAACCTCCCTGTAACCTACTTGTACCTTCTAATAAGTTTCGCGCTTCTGTTTTGATATACAAGTAGGTTACAGGAAAGTTACAGGGGGTATAACGTGATAATAACCTCCCGAAATTCTCCTTATAACCTATTTGTGGGTTACGTACTTACGCCATGGGTCTTATGTAAGCAAATTTTTTCCGAGGTATTGAGCTTCGCACCTTGCAAGGCTACGGCTCGCAATCATCGCACACGCACACTCTCTCTCTTGGTTGCACGGGAATTCCCCGTGTTTAATTAAACCGGATCGCGAGGGAATCTTCTGAGTGATCGCCGGGGCGGTGCTTTCGGCGGTGGCGTAGCAAATAAACGGAAAAATGAGAATTCTTTGGTCTTCTTCCGCTTCCCACTTGCCATTCTGACTCTCTTCCTCCTNTCCCTGTAACCTGTTTGCAGGTTACAGACGTACGCAACTCTGCGTACGTCTTATGTACGCAAATTTTTTCCAAGGTACTGAGCTTCGCCTCGCAATCATCACACACGCACACTCTCTCTCTTGGTTGCACGGGAATTCCCTGTGTCTAATTAAACCGGATCGCGAGGGAATCTTCCGAGTGATCGCCGGGGCGGTGCTTTCGGCGGTGGCGTAGCAAATAAACGGAAAAATGAGAATTCATTGGTCTTCTTCCGCTTCCCACTTGCCATTCTGACTCTCTTCCTCCTCTCTCTTTTTCTATTTATATTATAGATATGTCCCACCCTCACTAGTGTTGCACCGTTCCATTTTGTTGATTGAGCTCGCTCGAAGCTTTTCGAGGAACAGAAGAGAAAAGGAGAGAGTTTAGGTGCAGCGGAGGATGATAGAGGGCGTACAGGATGGGAAATTGCGGAACAAGGGAGGAATCTGCAGTGGTTACAGCGCATGCTCAAGGTCGGTTTTCTT
>JXCR01055084.1:56241-67654 GCA_002079205.1 Phalaenopsis hybrid cultivar | reverse complement strand
ATATATATATATATATATATATATATATATATATATATATATATATATATATATATATATATATATATATATATATATATATATATATATATATGTTTCTCTGTGTGTGTATGTGTGTGATTGATGATTTATAAGCTATGATAAGATTTCGAATAGACAAAATCAAGTATTTAGATATTTTGACTTGTTGAAATGAGGAAAAAGCCTTGAGAAGGATCGATGTGTAAGTCTAAAAAAATCATCAAAGTTTAATAATTTATAGGTATGATGAAATGTTTACATTTTTATTTAGTTCATCATCATAAACTATGAAATTACATAATGAGGAGAAAAAAATTTCTATCATAAATAATAATCTAAAGTGAATATTTGAAATGAGATTCAAGATAAACATTCAGTCAAAATTTAAATGTATAATTGGATCAGAACAATTTTGTGTTCTCACTTTCAACATCTAGAAGGTTCATCCTTTAATTCAGTTGTGGGCTCTGAAAATTTTGACGAGTTGGACTCCCACTTTTGCTGTGTTGAGAGAGCCTTAAGGGTCAAATTTTCAAAATGCGGGTTGGATTGTAGATAGAAAACTACCGAGAGATTGCGCCATCATTTTTTGATAACTTTATTATTTGGGCTTTGAGGTTTCCCTTTGGCACAATCACCTATGATTAATCACCCATTTTGATAACAGAAGAGCACTTTTGATTAAAGCTAGCCATTAAACACTGAGTATTTAATATATAGTAGCAACAAACATATGATTTAAGTTGTAAAATTTATCACCTTGAGTTTAAAGCGAATGGTGGGGGAAATGATAACAAACCCGATCAAGATCCCATGGTTTCGTCGTCTCGGATCGTCATGGTCCATGGTCTATATAGTAAGAGGAGGCAATCGACTCAAATTGACTGAAGAATCCTTGGCAACAATTCTAATTTGTGTTGTTCAAGAGACTCTTATAGACCTGGGGTGAAAGTTGTCCAAGGAGATAAATTTAAATCGACCTTAGCCGATAGAAGATTTTGTGTTAATCAAATATATTCTTATTGTTCACAACTCAAAAAATAAAAGGTCATTGTGGAATATAAGGGTTGTGATTGTGATCGTAATATAAGTGTCATTTTGTGGCAATCATCCGGTCAGAGGGTTATGGCTGTAACTGCTACTTTATGGAGCTTTGGGCCAAATCACGAGGATTGAAGACTTGGGCACATTTTTAGTTGCGTGAAATTACTTTGATTGTGAATATAATGATACACTCGATATGACGTTCATTCTTTGCGAGTTGATGTCATTTAAAAATTTGTCACCCTGGATAAATTATTGTGGAAGGCAGTTGGAGTTTGCTTTAAATTTAAGGTGATTTAATTTTGACTTAATGTTTTAGTTTATTGTTTTGAAAATCTAATTTGAAAATATTAATTTAAAAGGCAACCCTTCCGGTTGTGATTTTGATCAACGCAATCATTTTCAGGAATTTAGATGTTTTAAATACTTATGTTTAAAGCTCCGTTTGAAGGTGCTTCGCAGCTCATCGAAGCTTGTTTGAAAGGCACGTTGGTGGAACGTAGGTGGCCCTATGTGATCTAAAATTGCGAAAAATTGCGAAATATTGTCGTTCTCGTGAAATAACTCTGGGAGACATTTAAGAGACGTTGCTTCACCAAACAAAAACTTTTACGAGCATTGGCGTTCATTGCAACACAATGGAACTTCATCGTCTTGTCAAATGAAGCCAAACTACATTGTTTATGGTAGAGCTTAAAAATTGTATGTTATTCACATTATGCCCTTCAATGATAATACCATTGCATTCATACATCCATGACTTGCAAAAATTTTGAAAAGATCTAATGGCTTGTAGCTCACTTGGGTGCTCTCCCAATGATGAGAGCGATGCTCAATAGCCAAGATACCCAATCTCTGTTCATTCTACAAGATGTATCTAGTTCCGACAACCACAAAAGGAAGGAGAGCACCATCAACGTTCACTTTGAGCCAACCAAGATGGGGAGGATGCCAGGAAGAAGTAAAAGGGACCGGCCTAAAGGACCGGCTAGCATCTCATTGCTTTCAAAAAGGAAAAAGGAAAAAAAGTGGCATCTTCATGAATGCTTCCAAAATAGTTGTCACGATAAAGTACTTCGCATCTTCGTATATTGTAGCTTCATGCACTCATTTATAGTAGAGGAAATAATCCCATATTCACGAATTCATGGTTGGTTAAGAAGAGCTTTAAATGATGTATCTGCATCAATTATATGGAACTTAGCCTCCATATATAATTTCTTAAAATTAAATGGCAAAACTAAAGCTAGCAAAGTCTTCAGTCATTTTTCATTGAAACCATGAATCATAGTTTTTCATACCCCCAAATGGTTGATGTCAAAGTACAGTTACCTTAGTACTTTCAAGCTCATTAAATTTACTGCAGAATTTGGATCAATTAGGATTCTATCTATACTCACATCATCTCAATTTGCTGTAACGTAGGTGATTATGTTCTAATGTCCAAAACAAGAGATCTTAGTCCGAGAATGTAATTATCAGAATGTTCTAGGCTTGTAAGACATTTGTTAGATATATTTTAGCAAAATATGATTCATATTTTCCTGGATCTTTTAGAGCTTGAATTAAAGTTTCTCGTAGCTCTTTTGACATTAAAGAGCCTCGTACACGCTAAGTTGTGCAGAAATTTACAAAATGTTATAGTCGATAGGTCTACTAGAAGTTGATTTCTTCTATATGCATTTAAAATGAACATTTTTATTAGCAACGATATCTTTTTTGTATCTTTTTTTGATAGGCCCTTCATTAGTGGTGAAGCTAATGCTCTGTTACTTATCAATTGCACTTCAACCATTTTATCAGATTCAAAACTTTTTGATAATGTGCCTTCTATAAAATTTCTTGTTATTCCTCTCTTAGTTTGTGATAAGTGCTCACTTTTTTCGAAAAAAATATAAAATTTTTGAACTATCATCTGATTGTAAGACCATCAGACATGACTCATACACCAGTGAGGTTTGAGATAAAGTTCTGGAAATGTCCTTCCACAAATATTGACTCATAAGTTTTGACGGGGAGCATTTCTTTCTCATCTTCTTCTTTGAATCCAATGATCTGGAGTTCCTGCTTGAACTCTGACATGTTTTCTAGTAGGTTGATAATATTTCTCAAAATTATTAATACTCTTAGATCTCTTCTCTTTGATTGATTTTTTGGATTTCTTTGATGAACCTTGCGTGGATCTCATCTTGTGTCGAGATGAGCTAACGTGCTAAAATGCTTTTGAGTTGAAGAGATTGATGTGCTCGACATTAGTCTCTCTTAACTTGAGCTCTAGTTCTAAAAGAAATTTTTAGTTAACACTAGAGACACCCTTTAACTGTTTCAACATCTTTATTATTTTTTTTGAGACCGCAATCTCCCTTTTTTCACTTTCATTTAACTTCTCTTTTACATTTTTCTCAGTTGATTGTTGACTCTATTTTTTGGGCGAATTAGAACATTGTATGACAGTGTAAATTCCTCGGTTCTTTATTTCTTTTCAACCCAATCTTTAAAGACAACAACTTTCAATAGGGTGGTTGACTACTCGGGTAATTTGGATTGCTAGTTTGTTCTGATTTTTTAAATCTTTTGCATTTTGGTCACTCAAGACCTGCTTTAAGAGCTTGATGAATTAGTTTTAATACACTATCTCTCTTAAAAGAAGATTCTTAATTCATATTGACTTTAAGCGACATATATACTCGCCCTTCAACACCTATCCTTTAATTTGGACGTTTTTCTTCATCAGAGGTCTTAGGCTTATCATTCTCTCCCAACACTAATTTTGGTTGAGGATTGGCTTTATTCGCCTGCTTTCTTCTTCCACACTCATAAATGAGTTTTTTTTCTTTATCCACTTTAAAGTTACCCGCTTTTATATATCAAAGTCAAAAGAAGCAATATGGGTTTCACTTTTAATTTACAACTCTATTCCTTTTGGCTTTGTTGAAATGACTTTTAGACGATATTAAGTTCAACTTCTGAAATTTGGCAACTCTGCCTAATAGCTCTTGGAATGTGGTGATAGAAGTCATGCATAAATAGAGTGTCATCTTATCATCGATATTGCCAATTAGTGATTGGTTTGCATGCTTTTCTTCAGACTGTTGTTTGCATTTCATGTTAAGGGTACACTGAGTGATATACGTTGTCACCAACTCACTTTTCTTTCTTTTCTTAAGAGCGAGATCAACAATAAATTTTTTCTACACAGTACTAATCTCTTAACAAACATTGTTTTGAGCTCTTTGAATGTTTTAACATAATCTTTGGGCAACTCTGCATACGATTCAAAAACAGTTCTTGTTAAACTATTGATAAACTGGCGGAATAGCAATACATCTGTTCCCCTTGTGTCACCGCAGGATGCTTTGAATTGAGCCAAATATTGCTTGGGATTACCATTACTGTTGAAGGTATTAAACTTTGATATTGAATAACCCTTTGGATAAGATATTTGATCATATTTAGCTTGATAAGGGTGGCCTTTACTTACTAGTTTCTCAGCCTGCTCTGAGATTATAATAGGCTTGATCTTTTTATTAATAATGGTTTCGAATTGAGCAGTTTTTTCATGTTCATCATTATTTGGAGCATGTCAAGAAGTTCACTGTGTTACTATAGAGATTAATTCAAATCTTTCTTTAAAGACACCCTGTAATTCAAACCCATGGGGTATCAGGTTTATAATTGTATTACTAGGAGCACTATTGGATGTCTGATTATTGACAAGCAAGATAGAAATCGGTTCTACTGCAATATTCTTTTGTAATATCCGCATCATAGCATTCATTTGCATCATCATCTCATTCATCTTGTCTTTAGCCCTCATTAAACACTGCATTTTGTTTTGTTCTCTAGCTAAAGCAGAAGTATCACTAAGAACAGGCTCTTCTTCATTCCCTGGTTCTTTTATTGGCTCATTTTCTAATGAAGAACTAACTTGTTCTTCGTGTCTTTTTAACTGCGTGGTGGATTGAATTGTTTGTCTCCTGAACTTATAGAAGTGATTACTAGGTTGGTCATTGGCATGATCAAGCATGTAAATCACCTCTACTTCCATAGTGTCTTCATCATTGATGTCTTCTTTGTGCATTCAAATTCTTTAGCGATGTTTCCAATAGATCTCACGTACCAAGTGTGAGGCAAATTGTTCTTTGATTAGAAGACTTTGATTGAAATTGGTTTCTTTCTCATGAGGAGCTAATTCATGAGGGGATCCCTTCGAGGACTCTTCCAGGTGTCGACCATCGCGACGTTCATAAACTTAAGGTTTCTTCAAAATCCATTCCTGATGGATTTTGTTAGCGAAGCATCTCTCTGGGAGTGCACACTAGATGTCAATTTTCTTTTCTCAACAAAGTCTTCCTTCTCATGGAACGTCTGACTCTACATGTACTTGCCCCTCCATAGGGACCTTTTGATGGCAAATTCATGACACTTTGTTCGGGTATCACACCCCGATGCTCACCGAGAAAGACATTCCTTGGTTGATGCGCAATTATAATGGATTGAGAACCTTTATTACCAATGGTTTAAGTTCAGGTATGTCAACTTCAGATTGTGCCCATCAGTATTCTAGAATATAATGAAACGAAATTGGTTAATAATACGAGTTTAAGCTTAAATGCAAATTGTTATATATAAAATTATAAGTGAAAGCAAAATGCAAATTTTTTTATTCGTGAATTTATTCATCAAGCTCAATACCCAAGAATAGTTATAAATAAACTTGCTCTCCATTTTTGCTTTATGTAAAACATATTTATGTTGTGACAACTATTCTCATTTCTCATGCATCAGGTTATTATAACGAGTTGCCTATGAAGTTGAGTAAAGATCTTTCTTTCTCTCCTTTAAAATCCTCGTTGTAGTCGTATAAGAACTTGTACTATCCGAAACCACCTAAATAACTATGATTTCTCTTATTTCCTCAATTCCATCTCAAGCATTTTATGCATCTTTAATGGCAACAAATTGATCTATAATTTCAAAAAACAATTACATATTGGTTGTTAACTGACACGGGGCTGAGGGTTGGACAAATCAGTCCAACAAAGAGGCTAGACCAGCCAACCTTCTAATGGGGCAGGAGTTGCCGCCCCTTCCCCTTATTTACTTAGTCTATTCCCTTTCATAGAGGGAATTCCCTTCCTATTCTATTCCCTGGCTTTTTCTATCCCCTTTCTATTTATTTTCATTTATATTATATTTCCTTCCTATTCTAATTACTATTATCTATTATCTACGTATAAAAAATGTTGGTGGCGAACTGCTCTGCTAGGGTTTCGCCCGGTTTGAATCTTCGACTTTCAATTCGTGCTCGACAAGACGAAGTTCTCATACTCGACGACGAAGGACTTTGCGCTCGTCAATCTCCTCTACGATCATTGTCTCATCCTTCGCGCCCAGCGGTGCAAGGCTTCGGTTTTGTCATCGTCTCCTCCTTCGCGTCCAACGACGAAACCGTGGCGTCTTCAAACTTCTGCGGTTTTTCCGTCTCCTCTGCACCATTTCTGTGGTTCGTGTCTTCCAACTTGTTTGTTGAGCTGCGGTTTGCTGAGACTGCCGCAGCGGTTTTGACATCTGGTTCGTGTCTTATGTGCAACTTCGCTCCGACCTCTTCTGCTTGTCATTTTGCCCTCAGCACGACTTGGCAGGGCCTCTACTTGCTGTTGTGATGGAGCTTCCTTCTTCTTTGGTTGAACTTGGCAAAACCTCCTTTGCCCACGTGGTGGGTAATCTTTAGGAGTAGACGACAGTTGTGTTCCCCTCAAGTTATAAAGAGTATCGTGATGATACATGTGACTGCCCCTTTATTAAGAATGCAAGCAGGAAAAATGGGAAGAACAATTTTTTTCTCTGAGTTAAAAATTTCAACCCTAACTGACAAATTCAAGTTTACTCTTATTTTAAAATTTCAATGGGGACACCCACCTATGGAAGTTATCAGGAAAAGTTTTGATGATTTCAAATTAGTAGGAAAGTGGAAGGTGGAGCTCATGGATGTGAGATATGTATTGATTCAGTTAACTGTGCCTGAAGACTATACTCAGATTTTCTCTAAAAAATATCTTAACATTGCTGGTAAACCAATGAAGCAACTCAAGTGGTCTTCGAATTTTGACCCCAATCATGAACCTCCTACTGTACCGGTATGGTATAGTCTACTTGGTCTCAAGCTTCACTTTTTTCATCATCAGTTTCTTTACTCTATTGGTGCCATACCTGGGGACCCTATGAAGCTAGATCTACCCACTTTCAACCTTACCAGACTTTCTGTGGCAAGAATACTTGTGGAAAGAGATATTACTTTACCTGATGTTACTGAAGTCTGGTTGGGCACAACTCATAATGGATATTGGCAACAAATCGTCATGGAGCATAGACCTCTTTTTTGTTCTCATTGTAAGATGTTTGGACATACCCTTGATAAATGCCATAAGTTTCATTCTAATTTAAAATCTAAAAATCAAGTGAATAAGGATGGATCTAATGATATATCTTTTTCATCTGGAGAGAAAACTACCGCGGGACAAGATTTAATATCTGATTCTATTGCCCCTGTGGATCCTCCCCTTGAAAATATTGTTTCTGCGATCGATGAGTAGCTGGATGGCCCTGCTGAGCAACATACACTTTCAAACCCTATTGAAAACAGTACTGAAGGACCCCTACCTACACAGATTGATAATCAGGAGAACCTTGCAGCTCCTCATGTTCAGGAAGTAACAGATGTAGAGGCGACAACTCTTACCTCACATACATTTGAACCTCTTGTGGGCACAACTATTAGTAATTTTTCTACTGCAACACTACCATCTCATCCGAATGAGCAACAATCTTCGGATGATGAATGACAGGTCTACACTTCCAGGAGAAAGAAGAATGGAGATCTACTTGAGCTAAGAAATCTAATGGATGATACTTTGGTTACTTCAGGCAATGGTACGCATCTCACAAATTTGTTAGCTGGTTCCCTTTTGAGAACTAGAGGCAGAGGCAGAACTAAATTGGGTCGACCTGATTGATCTTATATTTACCATCTTCTTTTAGGTTTTTAATTTTTCTTTTTTCTTTTTGTGTGCATTGTACCGTGTGGGTTGGGTGTCTATTTGGGCCCACTCATACAACATATCTGTACCCTTTTTTCTTGAATATAATTGCCCTTGGGTTTTTATATATATCTACACACACACACACATACATAAATACATACATACATGTAGATGTATTCTTGCTTTGGGTTCAATTCTTGATTTGTCTCTGATTTTAAATTTCTGCCTCTTGTTTTTTTGACTTCTGAGGGTTGTATCTAATGGCGAGAAGGTGTTATGGCTATAACTTGTCTGAGGTGGGGATTATCTCTGCTTGTTCTTTCCTTTGCTGCTATCGCCTGCCATCCAACACCTGTCCAGCTACTGCCAACCTCCCCTACACCTTCCCTGGTGTCGTTAGCCACCTCCCGCATCTTCCAACTAGGCTGCCGCCTCCAGCACCTTCCAGCCAGGTCGCAGGCCCTCCAACCCCCTCCAAACTAGGTTGCAACTTCCTCCATTCCTACCAGGCCCACCAAGCTTCCCTCCAGGCCATCCAGACCTACTGTGACTCATATGTTGTCCTTCCAACTACTTCAACGCCTCTCATCCAGCCTGCTAGCCGCTATCGCATTCTCCCAAACATCCTCATGTCTATAGACTAGTCAGTGTGCACTCTGCCGCTCTCTTTCTAGAGGGTTGTATTGTGTTTGTGTTATTTTATGTTGAATATTCGTCATTGTAACCTTTGAATTACAACGATAAATATTTCCAGTCCATCATGATTTTGGTTAACTTCGGTATCAATTGATATGATAGCTAGTCTCTTATCTTAGAGCTTCCTAGCATACATCTTACCCCGAAAATTTTTCCTTCCTACTCTCAACCATCACTTCCAGACCCAAACCCAAACCCTAAACATGCCACCACAGAGATACATGTCAGATCCAACTCGAGGTGAGATATGACAAGTCAACAGTCGTGTGCAACGAAGACTAACAGAGATGAATGATGGGACCCAACCTCGATTGCGATCTAGAGAGTCGAAGAGGAGATTCAAATGAAGATCTGAATTTGTTCCGCAAAGAAGACATCCGCGACGAGGAATTTCGACCACTCCACTTTGGAATGTAATATCAAAGGAGGCCGAGAGAGGAACCCGCATATAGGGAGCACAGGGACTTCAACATCAAGATGGAACTACTAAAATTTGACGGATGCATGGATCCAAATGATTTTATTGACTTACTGCAATCGTTAGAACAAATTTTTAAATATAAGAAGGTACCAGAGGATAAGCGGGTGAAATTAATAGCTATCAAGTTGAAAAAAAGAGCCTCTTTATGGTGGGCAAATCTATAAAGATAGAGGAAAGAAACGACAGTGATAAGATCAAGAGCTTCAACAATATAACCACTCCCTGATGGAGCTTTTGAAAGAGGAGTTCACTTGGACGGTTGTGGCTTAGACCATCTTTGACACCTTGAAGGAGAAGGTGACTCTGTCACCCATTCTAACATTACCTGATTTCAACCAATTGTTCGAGGTAGATTCATCTAGGGTGGGGATAGGGCAGTGCTAAGCCAGGGAGGCCACCCCATCACCTTTTTCAGCAAAAGGCTGAATGATAACCGAAGGAAGTACTCGTTCTATGACAAGGAGTTTCATGATATTGTCGGAGCTTTTGATTACTGAAGTCATTATCGTTGACAAGCGAGTTCACGTTGTTAACAAATCAGAAGACCTTGAAATTATTAAACAACAGAGCAAACTGAATGGCTGACACAACGCTTGGGTGGAGTTCTTAACATCTTTTTAATTTGGGCTTAAGCACTAGGCCGGGAGCCAAAACCTAGTAGCAAATGCACTAAGCTGTCGTCACCTGTTGATCACGTCGATGCAGACTAAAATTGTGCGTTTTGAGATGGTAAAAGACTTGTATGAGGTAGACAAAGACTTCAAGTAGATCTGGGAGTAATGTCAGGAGAAGCCTATCGAGCAGTACTACTGAGTTGTTAGCTACTTGTTTTACTAGAGCAAGTTGTGCATTCCTAGATGCTCGCTGAGAGAGGTTATTGTTCAGGAGAGCTACAATGGAGGACTAACAGGGACAAAACTCTTGTGCTCGTGAGAGCATTTCTTTTGGCCCCGAATGACCAGAGATGTAGAGCAATACGTTTGATAGTGTAGGATTTGTCATATGGCAAAAACCAGAGGGCAGACTGTCGGGGTATACACGCCTTACCAGTACTAGAGGCGCCGTGGATGGACGTTAACACGGACTTCGTGGGTGCGATTTCTGAGGACATAGCGAAATAAGGATTCAACGTGATTGTTCTGGATCAATTCTCGAAGATTGCAGATTTCGTACAATGCTACCGTATAGTGGATGTCTCGCATATCACCAACTTGTATTTCAGAGAAATTGTGAGATTGCACGAGATATCCAAAACCATCACGTCACACAGAGATGTCAAGTTTCTGAGCCACTTATGGAGGACTCTGTAGTAAAAATTAGGCATTAAAATTCAATTCAGTTTCGCAGTTCATCCTCAAACAGACAACTAGATGAGGTAGTAAACAGGAGCCTTGGGAATTTTTTGAGATGCTTTGTGGGAAAGTATAAAGTAGTAGGACTTGATTATAGCTCAACCTGAGTTTAAGTACAACAGATCCGTCAACCAAACTACAGGACAATCTGTTCAAGACTGTGTATGGGCGCAACTCGCTCACTCCATTTGAGTTAAGTACCAATCCTATTGACATCAAAGATCAGTGAGGATGTTGAGGAATTGGTTCACTATAATCAGAAGCTTCATGAGGAGGTTGGGAAGGAGATCACTAAGCAAAATCGCAAATATCAGACTTAGACAAATAAGATCACGAAGGAGACATTTCAAGATGGATACCTCTTGTGGATTCAACTAAAGGAGAGATTTCTAGTGGGAGCATTCTAGAAACTCAAACCCAGAGCAGATGGATCTTTCAGGATACTTCGAAAATTGAATGACAGCGCCTATAAGATCGATCTACCAGGGGATTACAATGACTTTGATACGTTCAATGTCGCGTACCTAACACCGTGCTATGAGGACCCAGAAGCTTCGACTAATGAAGTCAAAGCTCCCCCAACCCCGAGAGATTGATGCGGGGCTGAGAGCTAGATGGTCCAACATGAGAGTGTTACCGCCCCTTCCCCCTCTTTTGTTTTACTTTTCTATTCTCTGCCTTTTTTATCCCCTTTTTATTCTATTTTCTTCATATTCTATTTACTTTATATATATATATATATATATATATATATATATATATGTCTGTGTGTGTGT
>JXCR01055084.1:32007-55684 GCA_002079205.1 Phalaenopsis hybrid cultivar | reverse complement strand
TATATATATATATATATATATATATATATATATATATATATATATATATATATATATATATATATATATATATATATATATATGTTGTTTGCTTGTTTAGGGTGCAGTTCTTGATTTGAGTTTGATTTTAGATTTCAACCTCCGGCTTTTCTCCCTTCTTAGAGCTGTATCCAACGGCGAAAATGTGCTTCGGTTGTCTCAGGTGGTTATTATCTCCGCTTGTTCCTTCCTCTTCCTGTTGCCACTTGCCATTCAGCCTCTGTCCAGCTGTCGTCGGCCACCTCTGCACCTTCCCTTGTGCCATTAGCCTCCTCCCACATCTTCCGGCCAGACCCCCGTTCCTTCAGCACAACCATGCCACAACCCCTTCAACACCCTCCTGCCAGGCCACAACTTCCTCCATCCCTACCAAGCCTGCTGAGCTTCTCTCCAGGTCATCGCCATCTAGACCCACTGCAACTCATCTTCCGCCCTTCGAACTACTGCAGCACCTCTAACCCAACTACTGTCACATCCTCCCAACAGTCCCTTGCCTGCGAACCCGCCGGTGTGCACTCCACCACTCTCTTCCTAAAGGAACATTTTGTGTTTGTGCTGTTTTATGTTGAGAGCTGTCATTGTAACCTTGAATCATAACAATAAATATTTTCATTCCGTCGTGGTTTGGGTTAACTCTAGTATCATTAGCAAGGAAGTTTATGATGCTTTTTTGTCCAATACATGATCAACCATCTAATATTGTTGTAATACCTTTTTTAGCTAACATTTTTTTCACTTCATTAATCATTTTTTTCGTTATTCTTACCTCCGCTTCTAACATTCATGCTCAAAGCACATGCATGTTAGAATGATCCGGTGCTTGACCAAAATTTTCAATAGAACGAAGCATGTCAATCCATGAAAGGCTCCTGGCAACATTAAATGAAATTCTATTCTTATAAAAGCATCTTGCGGTATCTAAAAATATAATATTCATGTATTCTTTTGTAGAAGTTGAATGAGGATATACTTGAGAGTTATTATTTTCATTTTCATCTAAGTTTATGTTAGATCTTTCTATTACTCCCCAAGCTTCGCAGTCAAAATTAAAAAAAAATAAAGTAACTTCCACCAATAAAATTATCTTGTTGGGAACCATAATAGGTTATATTATTATTCATTTATTTCATATTTCTTTCAGTTTTTTTTAAAGGGGATATAATTTTGTAAGTAACTTGTACTTTTTTTCCACTTCATTTTACACTTTTTCACATTTTTATATATTTAGATGTGTGCAAATTTGGTGATCTTTTAGCATCGTAACACATTTAACTCAATTATCACTAAGTTTTTATTTCAAATAAATATAAATTCACCTTCTCCTAATCTTACAACTTGAGTGTCCATTTCTAAGCTACATATTCTCATCTAATGCCACCACCCATTTTAATAAACAATTGAATAGTATTTACAAAATAATTAAAAACAAGAAAAACTTAAAAGAGAAATTCAACAAAATTTAAGGTAATCAAATGAAAGTATAATCTAAAATAAAAAGAAACTTATAAAGAGCTATATGACTACTATAATGTGTCATTTTACAAATGCTTAAGCGCCTCCTTGATGCCATGTCCTCAAGAAAAGGCTTTAGACATTGGCAAGAGTGTACATTAAATTTGTTAAATTGCGTAAGCAACCAAACATGACCAATGTTTAGAAGAAAGATTTCAGTGTCCATTATTAACTGAACATAATTACCTATATATTTTTTGAACCTCCAATTTCTAAGCTCTCAATTATNAAGTCTGCAGAGCTAGATTAAACAAATAATATAATGAGATGGATTTATCAAACAGTCAATTGAAAGGAAAATAAAAATTATCTAACAATGTTTAATTAAAAAGCTGAGTAATTAGGAGACATAGAATAGGCTCAAAATCTGTACTAACTGCAATTTTCTTTAGTTTCCTCTACCTACTCTTCAAGAATTTATATAAATGCCTAAGAATTTCTATTTCATCATTATCATCATATTTTTCATCCTTTTCTGTCTTGAATAGTAAGGCAACAATTCAATAAGTAAATTTTCACAACATTAAGCCATTAACATGTTCAGCCACATAGCGAGCACCATGCAGACAAATAAGAGCATCAGAAGCAAGCAATCAAAGTCAGTTGTGCAGTATGAGCTCGTGTATATCTGTAAAAAGCAATTTTTTTCTTAAAAATAATGTTAGACAATGTTTCAGCATTTTATTTCAACTCATTTTTCATCTTAATAATAAGATCTTATTATCTTAAGCAGTTACTTGATTCTTTATTCCGGACACTGTTTGTTTTTGTTGAATAATATCGTCATCTTTTTTCCTAAGCTGGCTTTACTTTCTTGAGGCTTTCAGAGACAACTGCCCCATTACCTTGGGCAGAAAGGATGATGATTGCATATGGCGCTGCCAAGGGCCTGGCTTTTCTTCACAATGCAGAAAAACCTGTTATTTACCGCGATTTTAAGACATCAAACATATTACTGGACTCAGTTAAGTCACCCTAAGTTCACCCTATGACATACAAATGTGCGTCTGCTTGTGTGTGTGTGTATTTATAGTAAAGTGTCAAATTATTTGGACTAAAATAACCCCGGATTATTTTGACACCTCTCTCTCTCTCCCCCCCCTCTCTCTCTCTATATATATATTATAATCTTTTTAACACCTTTTTATTTTTCAGGATTATACAGCCAAGCTATGTGATTTTGGCCTTGCAAAAGCAGGACCTCAGGGTGATGAGACTCATGTCTCAACACGGATTATGGGCACTTATGGATATGCTGCTCCAGAATATGTCATGACTGGTATGGCTTGTTCTTTATGGCATTAGTTTTTAGACCTTTCTCTGATAATATGCTGAACTATTTTGTCTTAAATTTTAAGGCCCTTTTGTACATTAGAAATGATCAATATAATTTTCTAGTTATGTATGCTTATTTTTTGTAACTTAATGCATTGTAAATCTACTGTCACCTAAGACTAGTAATACTTCATATAAATTTTCCTTACCACCACCTAAAAGCCTAGTTTTTTTTTTTTTTTACTTTTATTTTTTGGAGGATAGGAATCAGTTCTCTAATTTCTCCCCCTCTTGATTTTTTGCTTCACTCCCAACACTAAACTCAATGCCTTTATACTCAGGTTGTGCTCTCTGTTGAGCCAAGCCATCGCCTTATATCTCCATGCCTTAGGAAATTTGAGATATTACACCCATGACTGTACTTGAGTTTTCATTGTTCATGGAACATGCGTTGTTACTTGAGGAATGGCCGCTATAAGGTGGCTCGCTGGGTGAAATGATGCTGCCATGTGGAATTGGACAGTAATGATGCTTCCATGTGGATTATTAGATTAAGTTTTTCCATTTGGTTTTTAAATTTGAATCTTATTTTACATGTTTGAAGTTAGGTTTATTTTGAAAAAATCATCAAAGATTGTAAGTTGTCCCAAAAATGCAATGTATCCATTGGCACCGTTGAATAATTACAATCTATGCAATGGAATAGAAATTATTGTGATTTGGGCAAACATTATGTCAATTTTTTACACTCAATTTGAGGGCAGCTCATTGCATCATCGATGACCATTGGATCACATCGAATCTTTAGGATTAGTTTTTGTAACTCAAGGCAGCGTTGAGTCGCCAGCTCATGCATCAAATATGTCTGTGCACTTGATTGACCTTAATGCATGAAACTTTAAAAATTTATTGAGGTTTTGTAATGTGCTCCAAGCATTATGAAACAGGAGTACCTCATCACAGGTCGGCGAAGAGCTTGGAATTCTCAGATCATGCTAGTAGGCCCTGCAAGTAGGTAAAACTTTTAAAATATCATTGATATTAAAAAAATGATAAATTATTATTGGTGTGTCCAACATTGTGAAATTTTGGGAGACCTTTGCTGTTAGATGTAGAGTACGTTTCATTGGTTTCACCACGGTGGTTTCATAACTCTGTAAAAATGATTGAAATGTCCTTAATATCTTTGTTTCATCAGTATTTTTGTAAATTTTTGTTAGCCTTCTTCAGGAATCATGAAGGTTATGATATCTTTGTTTCATCATAAATTTATCAAAATAGTGGCTTAAAAATTTCATAAAATTCCACATTCCTGACAATTATGAAACTTGAAGTTGACCTCCTTTTCAGTTAAGATGTAAGATATGATACTTTTATTTTATTGTGGTGCAAATCATAACTTAGTAACATTACCAAAATCCTCTTTAGGGTAAAAAAAACATTAAATATTCTATATATCATCCGATAAAAGCTTAAAATTGTGGGAGTCTTTTGCATTATAAGAACGGTGTAGAAACTCAAATTTGTTTTGGTATATCCCATATTTGGTTCAAATCCAGTCCATACCTCCTAGAGTTCAAACATTTATATAATATTTTTGATATTATATGATTTCTAAATTGGACCCTAGGCTCCTTGAGCATATACTGGGGATTGGGTGTATTCAAATTTGCTCATGTTGACATTTCCAAAATTGCTCGGGCACATTGACCACATTTTGAAATGCATGCATAACTTATTTTTGATAATGTTGACATTTCCAAAATTGCTCGGGCACATTGACCACATTTTGAAATGCATGCATAACTTATTTTTGATAGATTAACTAGAGGAGGACCTCACTTTGAGGAGGCTATCCAATCTCAGTCTCATTGAGCGGTTATCAATGACCTTAGATGTTGAATATTTTTATTGGTACAACATTCCATAATACCTAATGGCCTTACTCAAGTTTTGTCGAAATATTCAACATATTCATCTGCACGTGGCCGCCAGGATTCCTTAAAGTTACAATGTTTCACAGCCACCTCGAATCAATGTCCCTATAAGTACCACATTTAGACTTGCTTTGGTTTTAAGCCCCATCTTTTGATCTTTCCTTGCCATGTGATTATAATGTCTTACCTTTCAAGCCTTCATTGCTCTGAGATTTTAATATCCAACCTGATCGATTTGTTGGCAATCAGACCTTATTCAGTAGGTTGGTGTTCACAGCTTCTGGATTCCCCACACAAGTGTTGAAGTTTGCTTCCTTATGCTTATTAGAAATTAAGGGTTATAAGCCCTAATCCCAGGCCACTCTATTTTAAGATTTATAAGCCTATACCAATCCCGAGATTGAGACCCATTTAATTGTATGAACCATTTTCTCACTAGAACTGACAATAAATTCTTTAACCTTGTGCTTGAGTCACCTGTTTGAGTCATACAAAACATGGGATAACAAAGGGCTTCGTCTTGAGGCAACTCGTGGATATGAAAATATACTATTTATCATGTCGATGCTAATCTTAATGGAAAGGGATCAAAGGACCTCCTTCGAGTCAAGTGCTCGATATAATTTATAATTTCAAATGGTCTTTTGCAACACTTGATAATTCATATGTAGGTGTTTCCATCTCAAGCTAGAACTAAGTGTTCAACCTTGGATCATTGATTTTGCCATGTCACACCTCTAAGCAAGAGAGAGTTTCATATAAACACTTATAATCGTACTTGTCCCACATGAACGTATTTGAAGATGGATTAGTTATAACCCCCAGCCAGAGAACCTCTAGTAACATGCTACCACCTTTGAACCATTATTTGCCATACTATTTCCTTAGGGCCTATTTGATTCAATTCGAGTTTCTAAACCTTACTATGTGTAGGTTAATGTCCTTTTGCATAATACCACCTTGTATAAATTGAGATATCTAAAAGGTGGCAATCTATGGTTACTAATTGGACGTCCTGGATGATGTGGCCTCATAGCCCTCCATCTTTGCTAGTTTTTTAGGTCGATGTAGGATGATGGAATCATGAGATCTTCATTGGGTTTGCTGTGCCTTCTTGCTCATTTCTCCATAATACTAAACTCCTAAACACCACTTAGAACACCCATGGGCATTTGCTTCGCACACGTATTATATGAATTTTATTATACAATTTGAAATTTTAAAAAATAAGATTTAATTAAAGTTTAACATTGTAGCCAATATTCCTTGTTGAAATGACAAAATTAGACATAATGAAGTATTTATCATAAAAAAGAGAGCATAGTGTGTAAGATAAATGTGAAAAATGGAAGTTTTTTCCCATAGAATAAACAACTTTTTCCCATAGAATAAATGTGAAAAATGGAAGTTTTTTAATACTTAATATGTATGTGTACTGTGCAAGTATATAATACTCGTATTTGAGCCACACATTCGCAAGAATTGTGCAAACAACAGTGCTTTATATAACTACAGATGGGCAATTTCTGCATCTAATTATATTTGTGCTGTAATTATATAACATTCTCACCGTAGAAAGATATTCGCACGTATTCTAGAAAGGGTAATAAAGGCAATCACTCTATTCTTCCACCATCCCTGTTTTTTTTTCGTGTTTTTGTGCTTATGCATGTGATTTAAAATTACATACATAGCACTCTCTTTTATCCATTTTTTGAATTCTCGCTGAAATATCAAAATTTATGATAAAATCTCAACCCATATTTTTTCCTTTCTATTAAATTCTTTATGGCTTGGCATGCTTAAATGCATAAGTTTGGTAGTTCAAAATAATAGCTTTGAGTGCTATTTTTGTAAATAACAATATTTTGAGTGATATGTATGTAATTATCCCTTAAAATTATTGCTCTTCCCTCTAAAAGAAGTGGCCTGAAACGCACAAAAGAAAGAGAGAAAAGGAGATATTAAAAAAAAAATAAAAACTTGGGACCTTGTTCATAGTTAGCCTCCCAAAGATACAGAGTTTTGAATGTTACTGGTATGCAACACTTGTGGTCTTATTACAAACAGGTCATTTGACTGTAAGGAGTGATGTCTATAGCTTTGGGGTTGTCCTCCTCGAGCTCTTAACTGGTCGCAAGTCAATTGACAAGACCCGGCCTTGCAAGGAACAGAGCCTCGTCGACTGGGTCCGTCCAAAACTCAACGACAAGAGGAAGCTACTCCAGATAATCGATCCGCGGCTCGATGGACAATATTCAGTTAGAGCTGCGCAAAAGGCCTGCAGCTTGGCTTACTATTGCCTGAGCCAGAATCCAAAGGCAAGGCCTTTAATGACCGATGTTGTGGAGACATTGGAACCTCTGCAGGAGACCGGTGTGCTTAACAGCATCCCTGACCAACGGATGCATCGTCGACTCACAGCTGCTAGTATGGGCTGTCGACCAATTCCGACGGCAAAATGCTCTTCCCCTGGTGCAATCCCTGCATGCCAGGTGAGATGAAGGCTGCTCATGTACATACAGTTTGCTTTACTTGTTTGGTGCTTTATTTATGTGTGGTTTTATGAGTTTAGTAGTATCAGTTGTGGTTTGGATGTAAATGATTTCACCGAGCTATTTTCTCTGAAGATTCATAGAATCTGATAGTGCTTAATCGTATGGGGAAACCTTGCCAAAGGGCAGGGTTTTCATTCAAGGAATCAATGTCTGGTTAAACAATTAAGAGGCTAATAGCTGTTGAATAATTGCTTTGTTTAGTTCCATGAATTCTGAAGAGGTTGTTGCAGTGAACTTTTTTTTAGTACAGATAATATTTGAAATCGTCATTTATGGAGCTTTTTTTACTATGTTGTAGCTAGAAAATGTACAATTGAGGTTTTTTTTATTTAGAAATTTCTTATTAAAAGTTTTTTGATTGGTTCATAAAATAGATGCCTTCCCCGTAAGAGATCTCATTTTCCTTTTACTCGTTTACATGCCACTAATCCGACCATAGCGAGTTTTTGTCATGAACCTCTATTTTTTTTTTCACATGCTATCCATTCCATCAACAAGTGCTACCAATGTGGTCTGTGACGAAGTGCTCTGCCCCTACAATAGTCGTTGGCTCAATTGATGCCTTCCTCATTTCCGCAAAAGTGAGTCGACTGTGGCTAGATTATTTCATGCAAACTAATTTGTATTGAGTTCAAGCCAATTTAGGAGAATTTAAACTTCATCAATACGAGAGATTGTCTCATATTGAGGTTGATTTCATTCAAAAGAAACTTTCAAGCATATTACATAAATTATGAGGCATATATAGTCGAGAATATATAATGAGAAATTTGCATACGATTTGTTCATTGCCAAAGGAAAATTTTGGTTCCTGAAGTTGAGTGAAATAGGATGTCAGATGAGCAGCAGCACTGAAATCCATAACCCAGTCCTATAGTTGAGCTGTATGAGCATTAGTAGAGGTGGGGGGAGAGTATTCCAGATTTATCCGGTGCCAAAAAATTGTGGCGGAGCGACCCACTTTATTATAGATTTAATAAAGTTGTTTCTCTTGGAATCGATTAACCGGTTTTCATCGTCTACCATTTGATGTGCCACAACCTATGCGCTTGAAGTAGAAATTGTTGCACCCTTGGGAAGCAACTAGAGCTAGGTGTGAATCAATTGCCATGTTGTGTTTAGCATTTTCTGTGATAATATTAATCTCCTTGCTGCATAGCAACGAATGTAACCCGTCCGGACTGATGTGTTGCAATTGCGTTCGGATAAGATCCAACAGTTGAAATATTGTGCTCAAGTGCCTTGATGTCCGAGAGGTATTGAGTCATCATATTGTTCTTCAGCATGATGTGATGAAGCTTACTTTTTAATTGAATCACCCGAGACTTATTTGTGGGTTGAAGCCTCCTCCTGATGGCATTCTAAATTTCGGCTGAAGTTTATTGGTGGACATACAACAGTATAGCCCCTGATAGAGTACACGTCTGCAGATACATTTTGATCGATGTGAATCCATGCTTATAATTGAATGTTGGTAACTATGGGATTGCTGTTTTCTGATGCGTATGGCTGCGGTTGGATTAGAGTGCCATCCAGGAATCCAAGAAAATCGTTAGCAGTGAAGACCGTCAACATTTGATTCCTTCAAATATGATAGTTTTCAGTTGTCAATTGGTTTTGAGCCAATTGTTTCATGTGAGAAATCAGAAACTTTAAAATGGGAGGTTCATTGATGTTGAGAAGAAAGATATAATGGAATAGAGGCCGTCGAATCCTTCATGTTAAAAGAGAGATAAGCAGTGAAGGCACCTCAGGGAATGTGTAGAATGCTCCTTCCTGTCGACGTCAAATTGGATGAAGAAAATGTTCATAGTTCATTGGTTTGACTGAAGTTGGACCTGGATGATGCAATGAATATAAAAATTAATTAAATATGGCATAAATAAAAAATCAATGATATATTACATGTAAATATTAGCTAAAAAATAATTAAAATTGCATTATAAAATATAAAACACAAAATAAAATAAGATTCAATCATTTTAAATATAAAATATTTAATAGTTGAATGACTAAACTCATATTTAGAGCCACGAAAATATAGATCTTCTTTGAAATTTTGTACTTTATATTTTCTTCTTTTAAGATTTGATAATCTAAAAGTAAAATGTTGATGAGAGAAAATTAAGATTAATTAAAAACCTAACGAAACTTAAAAAAGCCACAATCACATCCTCTTCTCTACATGCTTCTTATAATATCAAATATGAGTACTCTAAGAAGGAAGATAAAGCAAAACTTTATATTTCTTTAAAGCAAAACTTCATTTTAATCACAAAACTTTATCTATATAAATTAATCACATTCTTTTGTATAATACATCAAATAAGATAAAGTAAATATTAGCTTTATGCAGAAAATAATAAAGATCAACCCAAACATATATTACAGTTTTAAACAAAAATATAAAATAACTTTCATATTCATTTCTTCTAGCAAATCATTCATGGAAAAGAAAGCAATGCTCTCTCTCTCCCCCAAAAAAAAAAAATCAATAAAAAACTAGTTACTAAAAATTGCGTCAGGTTTACGGTCAACTAGTAAGGGTGTAAACGGTCCGAACACGAGCAAGCCCAGGCTCAGCTCGNGATTCAAAATCCAGATACCTCTAGCATCCAGACCGACTTCCCCACCGGTCGGTTCACCGTCCGGTCCAGTATTAACAACCTTGATTAGCATATCATATTATAATATTTGTGAAAAGCATTTTAAATTTTTAATATAATAATAATAATAATAATAATAATAATAATAATAATAATAATAATAATAATATTTATATCATATGGTATTTACATTAGTTTCTCTTATGATTTGAAGAAACTTTTTTGTTTGCTCTGAATTAATATACTCGTGAATTAATTTTAACACTGGAATATTTTAGTGCATTTTTCTTTCTCACCTTCACCTTAAGGGGCCTGCTATTGAATTTTAGAGAGGATTTAAGCGGGATTTAATTTAAATCCTCTTATTTGGTTATTTTAAACATTTTAAATTCCTATATTACTAAATCCAAATTTTGATCATTTTAGATGTAAATCCCTGATTTATTAAATCAGACAATTTGGTGGATTTAGTAAATTCTGGAATTCATGAAGTGGGAGTCCTAATACCTCATGTGAAGACGAAGAGCACTTGAATAGAAGCGAAGCAGGAGGAGAAAGATGGAAGCTTTGTTAGTCTTTGTATGTCGTGATTTCATCGTTGTTTTCCCAGCTAGCTTGTGTCTTGACTATATATAAGGGTTTTGATGACGAGAAGAGAAAGGGAACATACAATGTTAGCTATGTAAATTTATAAGAATTGTGTGATATGTAAGTAGAAGCTACATGTATGTGAAGGAAAAAATGTGTGATGTCTACATAAGTTAAACTGCAATGACAATAACACCGGCCAATGCAACACAGATAAGCTGAACTCATCGAAGAAATGTCGTGTAAATGAATGCCACAGAAGAATGAACTGCTACTAGGGCTGCCAAAAAAGCTCGTTGTTCGTGAACAGTTCGTGTTCGGTTCGTTAATGAGTTCGTGTTCAATTCGTTCGATAAGTAAATGAGACGAACATCAACAAACTTTTTTTCGTTCAGTTAGTTAAACGAACCAAACACGAACAGTGATGCGTTCGTTCGTGTTCGAACCGTTATTGTTCGAAATATAAAATAATATAAAATAATTATATGTAAAAAATTTATGATATTTTAAAAAATTAAATTTTATAAATTATAATATATAATAAATTAATAATAATAATATATTAATATACTATATTAGTAATATACTAATATAGATATTATATATTTATATAATATAAGTTATATAATTAATATAATATATTATTTATATATATTAATATTAGGGATGTCAAACTGGCTCGTCGTTCGCGAACAGCTCGTGTTCGGCTCGTTCCTTAAGAAACGAACACGAACAGTGACTTCACGAACAATTTCAAACACGAACTAATTTCAAACAAACTAAATTTCAAACGAACCAAACACGAACACGAGTCCTGTTCGTTCGTGTTCGGTTCGTTTACACCCCTAACTGCTACGAGACAATCAAATACAAATACAAATGCAAACCTCACATAGATAATGAGAATAAGAATTGAAGATGGAAGTTGTTCAGATAGGTATCATACTAGAAATTTTGTTTTGATGTTTAACTTCAATAGCACAAAGAAAAAGAAATTGATGAAAAATACTAATTCTTATTACCTTCGAATAGGTGAGAGCAAATATACACTTATTTAATTTTTAACAAAATAGATCTTTTTATATCACCTTACTTCTACCAGAAAAATACAAAAAAAAACTCACTGTTAGGCTTTTTATTGAAATTTTTCATAAGCGGATCCTAAAATATTATCTCTAATTTGCTCTCTTGAACATCATGAAGAAGAATTAAATCATTTTTTTCCTCTGAGCTTTTGTTAATCTATTTTGAAAAATTATCAAAATATTTTTTCACGGTACCATCCATGTTGATTAGTAACCTAAATACATGTCACTTATTTGTTTTTTGTCCTATCAATGCGAAGACATTAACGTAAAGCTTCCAACTTCCTTCAAACGTGTGAAAATCAACACACAAAGATGCTCCGTCTCTTCAAAGAGACCTTGATGAAAGCATGCAACAACAACTCGCGTTCTAGCATTAGTTTTTATTTCAACCCGAAATTCTCTTAGGTAGCTAAAACTCACAAAAGTAAAAAATGAGAATGAATGAGATTATAAGTGCTATCAGAGAAAGCTTCCATATGTAAATATGATTGATCACTTCTCTAGTTTGCGAACATATAACATCTTCTATAACACGTAGCTATTTCTAAACTTCCAATATGCAATTAATTGATGTATATTAATGATTTACATCATCTTAGGTTTCGACTATATCCTAGCTCATCCAACATTAACAATTATCATTGTAATTAACTCATAACCATTGTTAGGTAGTTATAGTCTCTTGGAGATGTGCCACAAATGTGAGTATATTTCATAACCATAGCCTCTTTGTGGAGAATGCATCACTTCAATTCCTTCTATTAAGACTATCAAACAAAGCCTATCTATGTTTACCTCTACAATTTTTTGCCTTTTTTTGTCTGTATTTCATACAAATTTTATTTATCTAATATCCATTAAATTTTAGACCCATAATAATATATATAGTATTGAGTACATATTATTTTTTATTACCTCACTTCAAAATAAAAGAATCCTCATATCCATACTAATAATTATAAAGTTAATCTCCAGAACTCTACTTCCAATATCAATACTAATAATTATAACTAACAATGCTCATTTAATCTGAAAAAGAGAAATTAAGAGATTGAGTTCTTATAGAGCCAACAAATTCTTTCCCAGTAAGAGTCCAAAGCATTTTGTTAAATCTATTTTGGAAAACAATCTACAGGTTTTATCATGATGTCTTCTATTTGGTGGGCAGCTCAACTACAAATTGCTTGTTTGTTACTAGCTTTATCATGCCAAGACATAGATGCAAGATTTCCTACTCCTTTCAAATGTTTGACCATCTCCACATAATGATGCTCTAACTCTCAAAGGACACCCTTGGTGAGATCATGTTGTAATAACCCAATTTTATCAATTATGAGTTATGGCCCATTTTTATGTGTTTTATCTTGCAAATTAAAGAAGTTAAGAGCTTATCTTAGCAGTCAACTATATTATGTTTATTATTTTATTTTTTTTGTTTTTTGTTTCTACTATGTTTCAGAATGGATGGTACCAACTTTTAATTTTTTTTATGTAAAATTGTTGTAATAGTAAACATTCCAAAAAATATAAATATGTACAAATAATTATATTTTTTTTAATTCACCACACTCAAATAATAAAACTATTGTACATAAAAAATATGCCAACATGAATCTCAAAGAAATATAATAGCTGATAGAGAAGATAATATTGCGGTCTGGGATCCACCAGAGACATAACAGGAGCGCATATTTATCCAGTCAGTTCCATATGACCGGGAGAAAAATAGCTCCGAGACGGACGAAACTCAACCATCCTCTCACAATGTTATTGGTACTGACCTCACGCAGACAAATCCACTGACATTTATCAACTAGGTCCAATGAATAATATAATCCACCCGGATCTCAAGTAGTCGGTTGACATCTCTTGGTCCTTTTTTTGGCCATTGCTGCTTGTGTCATGACCCGACCGGTCATTCTCTCAGACTCCCAGTGCTTTGCCACACGGATCAAAATCTGGATGGGCATCATCTCAGTTTCTTGGCCATATAATTATGTATGAACTAAAATAACTAATGTCGTACTTTACTAGGGATACAAAATGCAATACTACAACCCCTATTATTATAAATAGGGGCTCCTTTCATGAATAAATGTTACATAATTTTACTGTTCTTTACAGTGCTCTCTCTACTCTTTCCCTCCTTGCGCGTTTTATTCTTGAGGTGTGTCTTATGGAGAGATTTAGATTCAACATTCTAAAAGGTGTAGTGAGCTTGAATTCATGTCGTTGACAAGAAAAAAGAGTGCAATGGTCACAACAAGAAATGAGTCGTCAGAGAGACATAATTATGACAGAGCAACACAGAGAAGGCATGCAGGAGTTTGTGTAACAAGATATGCAAGAGTTGAGAATACATATAATGAATAAGGTGCTGAGCAAGGTTACTAAAGTTATGAGGGTCGTTGTGGCTATAGGAAGAGATTAGGCTCCTCGAGGACAAAACCCTCCACAGAAGACAGTGCCTGCGCACAACGACAGAAGGTTGAATAATGGTTTTGAGAGAGCTAAAGATTCACAGTATCAATACATCACTGGATCTACACAAGTGGAGAAAAAGTGATTTGGGTGCACTGAGACACCACATTAGCAAGAGAATCCCTTCTCATTTCATATATCGAGGGCTGAGCCTTTAAAGAAGTTCAAGCTTCCTATGTTGGAGGCATATCGGGGTCGATCGGATCCTAATGCCCAAATCACCTCGTTTGAATCTGCAATATGCCCGTTGAAAGTTTCAAACAAATTCAAATATATTATGTTCTTTACCACCCTGAATTTATCAGCTTTGAGTTGGTTCAACCCTCTTTTGGTTAGAAGCATCAACAAATTTTCGGACTTCCGTAGATTTTTATTACAATAGTTTGCTAGTGCCTGGTCACTGTCGGCGTTATTTTTGGTTGGAGGAGTTGCCCATTGGAACCNATATATATATATATATATATATATATATATATTAAAAAAATATGAAATCACCTCAAATCATGTATCTATCCTAAATGATAAGCACAAAACTTGAGGACGAGACTCGATCAAATAAACTAAGAAATATATGACATCCGTTTGGTCTGTGAAAACTTTTTATTTACTAATAAGTTCCCCTATTTAACATGAAGAATTAAATAGGGTTTATATTAAGTTGGGTTCGGACAAGCTTCCTATAAGGACAAGCCCCTATAGTTAATTACATCTTAAATGACCGAAGTCACCAAAGAAAACTCTTGATAAAAATCAGAAAATATTATCTTCAAAGAGGTCAAAAGATAAGACTTTTCAACGAAATCGGACAAAGATGTGTGAAATGAGAATGACTCAAATTTGGAACATTTGTTGTAGAATCCAAAGGAGGAAGAACTAAGGGATGTCATAGATCCGGAGGAGAACCTTGATGACTTCTCAGTTTATCCTATTGTTTGGCTTCAGTTAAGAGAGAAGTATTTGGATGTTTCATCCTGCCAATTTTATTTGTTATGACTTACATTCGTGTGAAACGATTACATAAATAGCCTGAAAGATATGAGGATTTAGGTCGAAACGAACGACAACCTCAGAATCCTAAGACGAGTTAGGGCTTATATTGTACAACAAAGTTGTACAAAGGCCTAAAGAAGAGGTGAGGATTTATGTTGCATAAGCAAACTACCTCGAAGTCCTATGGCTTGGTTGTTTAATTCTAAGGAAGGAAATTGGTTTAGCTGCGGAAGACATGTTTTGCTGTCAAAGATGGCCGTGCTTTCCACCATGCTAGCTCCAAGCGCCTTGCTGTGATGAGTTTAAGTTTTTTTGTGTGTCAAGTTATGGTGTCATATCAGTTGGCCCTATGGTTGTAGTCCTTTAAATGTTATGGAGTATGTTATAGTTAATTGGAGCGACACCGGCTAGAATTCTATGGTTCCTTCGTTCCGATACCTATATTTTCTATTGGATTCACTTAGTCCAAAAAAATTTATTAAACTCAACTTAATGAATTTCATACTTTCATTTAGACTGTGGGAAGTCTCATTAGCAACCGTAGGTTATCTCCTCCGAGGGATTTTTAATCATCCGATAGAGACACCTTAATTTAATTGCAATTGTAGTTTCTGTGATGTTTGTGATTAAATTTTAAGTTGTCTTATATTTTGAATGTTGTGGCAGTGAATTTTATCTTGGTTGATTTTAGTTATAGTTTTGGTTTTGATTTTGGGTTTTGCGGCAATTCTAGCAGTTTTGGTTTTCATGTGGGGTGACATCATTGTTTAATATATAAGTTTGTGTTTTTATTCATACATGCAGGTGAGTAAGTACAATAATTTATTGGAAAGCAAAGTACAAGAAACTAGAAATGCAAGTAAAATAAATTACAATAAAAGTGTACCTGGTTGGTCTTCCCGTCATCTTCAACTGAAACTCAAAATGCATGCAATAATATTTATATATTAAAAGCATTTTATGTAAAGTAGGGAAATAAGGTTCTATTGATCTATCAAATCCTAAATCATATCTTGGTGAGCTCTCATTAATTTTATTAAAGATGATTTTATTAAGCAAAACATACTAAGTTTAGTAGACCTCCGAGGTATCCAAAAGGTCAGGAGAAAGAAGCAGATCCATGCTTTCCTCTCACCTCCTGGTGAAAAGTCTCGAGCTCATTTAAATTTATTATGTTGCTTAATAATTCATTATGTGAATACCTCCAATGCTCTGTGAACATTGACATTTCAATTATCCCTAAGAGTAAGGTGATTATCATTTGTCATTTAATTTGAGAATTATGTGGGTGAAGACCCTTAAAGGGGCAAGTTACTGTTATTAAGACACTTCACCAATTTTTGTTTTAACTTGGGTAGTGTTTTAAAGGTGTTCAACTTCTAGTTACATTCACTTTTCTAATCCTCATTTAACCAAATTTGATTTAGCCTAGGTCAATACTAAGCCCTTAAGACCTTGGTGGATATATTACTAATTTTTGAAAGAAATTGAATTTTAAGCGATAATAATTCATTTTCAAAACATTTGAATGTCATTTGAATATCAAATAGGGGTATTAAATTAGTGAGTTATTAACATCCAAAATCATACCCCTTAGTCTAGAATCATTTAATTTAATAGTCTTCCAAATTTTAATAATTTAGGAAATTGCAAACTTATCCTTTAATTAAGAAAAATGAGATTGATTTCTACCAATTAATTCCTTTTGTTTAAATCATTTGAACGTTTTAATTAAGATCAAATATTGTCCATTTCCTCTTCATGAATTAAGCCTAAATGTTAATTAAGACTAAATTTCCAAAATTAGTCTTTGCCCCTCAGGCTCTATCACTTCATAATTCATCAAATTTAATTCAAATGACTTTGGAAATTTTATCCTACCTCAATCATGGATCAATTAAGACATCAGAGGAGATAATGCGATTTTTCAAAATTTAATTTAATTTATATAATTATTTACATGTAAAAATAAGGTTTTTCAAAGAAAATTCAATAAGTTGATAAAGACAAAGTATAATCACTTGAAATTTTTACTGGAGGTATAAATAAATTAGAAAACCATTTGGACAAAGTTTTATGATTTTTTGAGTTTTATTTGAATTATTAGAATTATTTTACTTTCTATATTTTTAATTAATTATAAAATATTTTAAATGTGTAAAATTAGTTTTTATATTTTTATTAAATATCACCGATGTCAAAAAACCTATAAAATTAAATTTTACATTTTTATGATTTTCCTTTGAATTATTATAATTATTTTAGTGAGAAATTAAGGAAAATCCATTTTTAGCCTTTAAAAATTATTTTTGAACTTTAAAATTCAATATATTCACTTAGAAAATTAAGAAAATTATTCAAATTGCTCCTAAGGTCTTAGGAAATAATTTAGAACATTTTCATGAAATTTATTAATTTTGTGATTTTTATTAATTTTTCATTATTTAAATATTTAAAATATGCTTAAAAATTAATTTTTTTTAACTTTAATTACTTTTTTATTTTTAAAAAGTTCCTATAATCACATAGAACTCCCAAAAACTAATTTTATAATTTTTTGATTTATATTTTAATTATTATGATTAGTTTAAGTGTTAAAAGAGGTCTTTAATGTAGAAAATTAAATTAGGTTATCAAATGAACTCCAAATATTTTGAAATTTTTATGATGAGTCCTCTGATATTTAAATTACAGTGGAGAATTAAAATTAATTCATTTAGATGCTTATTTTTTCCAAATTAATTTCCTTTGTGTTTTAGGGTTTTGTGAAAATTATGTGTGTTTTTAATGACTTAGCTCTTGACAAATTTTTCCTAGGGTTCTCTAGTCACAGTAAACTTACCAAAAATTTTTTAGATTTTTCTAAACAACATACTAATTACTATGATTATATATGCAAATAATAGACATAAACTTGAAAAATAATGATCTCTGTCTTGGGGTCTCTTCTGACTTTAGAAAAATCAGGGAAGATCCCCCATGATAGAGGCTACAAATGACTCTAATGGCATGCCATGGTGAAATATTTAAATTCATGAAGAATCAAAAGACTTAAAACCATATTTAATCAATTAAAAATCACACATGCATCAAATAAACTTCAAATTATTTCCACATTTTTCTCCTATGTTCACTGAGCACTAAGATATTTTTCTTTTTTTCCTAGTTTTTCTACACAACGATATAGATTTTTCAAATTTGTTGAATTAAATAAATCTAAAAATCCCTGATTTTTCTACTTATCCTACGCTACACTACAGCATTCTACGGAGGTTCAGAAGGCTTGCGTGGCGCGCTTTGGTTGGACACCTCCTTCCGTGTCAGCTCTGCAGTTTATGCACCGCTCCATCGTCTGACTCCATCAAGGCCATCCACTGGATACACACATGATCGAACAACACTCCTCCTTCGCCCCCAATTGGTGTGAACTCGTGACCGTTAACCCTAAAACCCCAATTTCTTGAGCTACACTCAACCAAATCGCGTGGGGTGTGATCCTATAGAATTGTCTAAGTGACACGAACGCATCCATATGGTAAACATGCTATGAAATCAAGTGTACATTAATGGAGAATCAAATGAAGCTTGGGATGAGGGTAAGAACTTATACCTTGGTCTGAGAGGGGAGGCCTCAATCAGATGTGCTCGACAAGTTCGTGGAGGTCTAAAAAGCCTAAGGATGAAGTCCTAAGTCATGGTGAAATGCCTAAGTATGAAATCGATCAAGGCCAATTTCAGGTGTTGGTCTTGAGCTATCATGGAGGCTCTGTATGATGGGGCTTTTGTGGGGTTTCTTCTTCTCTCACTGTGGTGAAGGTTTGGAAAATTTTAATTTGATTTTCAGTGTGGAGTTGTGGTGGAGAGTGTCCTATTTCCGACAAGGATCTGAGCTCTGAAATTGAAATGCGGCAAGGGAAATTAGGGCAGGGAAGTGGTTAGGTTACACTGAGGAGATTTCAAGGAGGCTGTGGAAGCAATGAGGCAGCCTCTTTTTGAGAAAATTTTAGCACCCAAACTTTGGCCATGAAGAGGCCATTTTATAGCCATGCCTGGATAGGGGAGCTCAGGGTCTAGCTTTGGGTGCAAAAGCTTGTTGAGATGGTGATCTAAGCGACACAATTGGCCAATGGGAGTGAAACAGCTCAGATGGGCCAATTGTGTGAGGATTTAAGTGTGGTGGATCTCAGTTTTGAGGTGCTCCGACGACTAGGCCGACCGCCAACGACAGAGGAGGTGCTTAGGTGGCTAAGGAACCTCCGAGGAATCTATCACAACAATTAATTTGGGTTGGTGATAGGTTTTGGTAAAGATATCTTGGGCTTAATCAATTTAGGAAACAAATCCCTTAATTTAGGGGACCTTTGGTCCATGGCTCTTCTAGGGTGGGTTAATTGGGTCTAGCTTGGTTACTAGGACCCAAAAGTTGGCTGTAGAAGTCTTTCCTTGATAAATTTGACATGGCTAGGTCAATTTTGGTGCATGGGTCCAATGTGGCTCCAAATGGCCAAAGGTTAGGTTTGGGTTAGGCTATCCATGACTTTTAGCCCAATTAATTGATCAACATTGTGTAGATGATTGTAATGAAGATTTTTGGTGAAGGGTTGAAATGATTTTGAGTTCAATTGGGGGTTTCAATTTGAATGATTATTGGATTTTGGTCAATTTGGGCATGTTGGGCTAGACTTAGGTCTAGGCTGTTCTATGGTTGAACTAAGTCCAAATTGAATGTTGAAAATGGTCTATAAGAACATCATGAAGAGTTTTCAACATAAATTGGGTGTCAATTTTGGGGTTAGGGCAATCAATTTAATGGAATTTGGGGACATAACCAATTTAGGGCAAATTTGGGGATTTTTGGACTTGGGTTAAAATTGAATGCAGTTAAGGCTTCACCAAGGCCAATTGAATTTCCAGTTTGATGTATAGGATTTTTATGAAGAGGTTTAAATGTAAATTGTGGAAAATTGAGTAGGATATGAGGTTCAATTTGGTGGGATTAAGTCATAGGGCCAAAATTGGGGGCTTGACTTAGATCAAAATTGGGCTCAAATCATGGGCCAATTAAATTTAGATTTGGTTTAGGTTGGTCATATGGAAGGTGAATTTGAGTTTAGGATTAAAATTAGGGGAAATTGGGACCAAATTAATGGACATTTGGGGAAGTTGGACATATAAAGGCAATTTGGGGGTTTTGGTCAAAATGGTCAAATTGGGTTCAATTAAAGGGTGCAAATTGATTTTAGAAATATTTGAAGTAATTTTGCAGGTTTTGGGAAAGATTGGCGTGCCATGGATATTTTTGTAATTTTGACAATTTTGGGTGTATCTTGGTAAATTTGGCATTTTTTTGGTGGTTCTGAGTAATTTGCGTATCTTCAAATGGTTTGAATGGTTTTTTGAAAAAGATTGGATATTTTGGGTGAATTTGGAAATTTTGGCCAAATTTAAGGCTCCAAGGGTATCTAGGTAATTTGTGGGATTTTGGGGCAAAATGCCAAGTTGGACATTTTGGTAGAATTGGGGTGCTAACCACCCTATATGAGCTATGGACCAATGGAAACCCCATTTGGTTCCTCTATGTACTGGTTTTAGCTAAACCCTAGCTTGGGGCTAGTGGGTTTAAGGGACCATCTACATGAGTTTCCCAAAAAATCAAGGGATCAAAATCAAAAATTTTTGGGTTTAGGGTTGTGAGTGATTATGGGTGAGAGTGAGTGTAAGTAAGTGAACAAGCTCCAGACCAACACCCAAAGTCAACCCTAAGGTTAATCAATCCAATAGGGACTCATCTTGAGCTTCCTCATACTGACCCCACCTACTAAGTGCTAGAGGTTAGGACCAATATGTGAAACTTCAAGTTGAGCAAAGAGGAGTGTATAATTTCTAATGGTGAGGGTTCCTTTTCTAGTTCTGTAGGGATAGTTAACAGGAAAGTCCTATGGCTAGACCCTAGGCTACTAAAGAGGAAAACTAAACCACAACCAAAAGTGAGGTTAATAGTCACCCAAGAAAATCGTGCAACCCTTGTGTCAATTAAAATATAACCAAGCAAGAGCCTGCATTCCTACATCCTAAAATTCTAAAGGGTTATGATGGATGTGAAGCTCCTCTGAACCGACATGACATAGGTCACATTGAAGTAGGGCTTGACGTCCAAGAGGTTTCATTGCGATCTCAATTTGCACGAACCCCCAAAATTTGGCCAAGCTGCTGAAAATGACCAGCAAGCACATCATCGCTGAAGAAAGCATCCCCCAATCAAAGCCGCCAGACCGCCGGGTCTAGAAGAGAGCCCCGCAAAGTAGCAGGTGGAAATCAAAAGACGGTTCAAGAGTGTCCTTTTAACCAAGGTATGAAGACAACTAAACCACTCGAGAAAACATGGAGTCTAACCGGTGTAACAATCAGGAAGGTTAGATAAGGAGTCTAGACTAGTGACTGAATCAGTAATCTTATGAGTAGAAGGGACCCTGAGCCAATCCATTAAAGTGTCGATGGAGGAAATTGTGAATGTCATCCAAGATAAAGAGTACTTCAAATAGGCGCCACCGATGAGGGATGGAGCCTTTCTCAGAGACACGAGGAATTACTGCAAGGACCACTAGGATCAGGAATATGATATGGAGGAATGCAAGAACCTCTAAAACTTATGGATAGGCTACCTTATCGCTTGATCATCTAAGATTGGTGGTTCTTGGATCGACGAGGCTCGTTCAACTAACTTTTTGAGTTGAGGATGTCGGTTGAATTTGTTTGACCTTCAGTCGTCCGAACTTGGTTCAATTAGCTTGATCCAACCGGTTAGCTGTTTTCTTCTAGTTTCCCTCTATGACTCCTAGACGAGGAGCTCCTGTCACTATAATGAGACTAGGAAGTTCAGAAAAGGGTGAATCACCAAAATCGTATAATTAGCTAGCCCCTTGATAGAAGATCCCTTCGGAGAGTTTGTGTAGTGTATCACAACGATAATCTTTGGCCTCTTAAAAAGCCTCGTAGGCTCTTATGAGACGACTGGCAATCCTAGTGCTATAGTTGAGTTGATTCCTTCTCTCGTATCAATGGATGTCGGTCTTTGGCTTGGACGACCTAGTTTGGCCGACTTCACGTCCTGACCCAAAGGATCTTTACTTGGTCAATCAAGCATTTTATCTTCCAGTGATGTAACTTTTGGTATTCCTTTTGTGGGCCATCATTGATCGTACATCTATCTTTTAATCTATTGAATTTTCTCGAGATGCGCGCTAACTCTTTTTTTATGTACAGTTACACATGATAAACTTTTATGTTATTTTAGGGTTAATCTGTTTAAGTATGTTGGACTTAGTCATGTTCACCTTTATAGCTCTTTACTTTTTCACCAATTGTTCCATGAGAAAGACAAATGTCGCAATCTATGCTTTTCACTTTGAACTTTAGTTACTATTTGCAGTCTCTTAAGATTTTGTTTTGGTGAGCATAGTTCTAGAGCATAGGAGAGGTGGTTAACCAATTTAAAAGCAAGAATAAAAAAAAATGTTTATAAAATAATGATGTATACTTGATCTCTATACTTTCATAAATCATTTAAAAGTAATCTCAAACATAAAACATTCTCATTAAATCTATACCTCCTATATATCGCATTTTTTTTCTTAAGAGAAAATCTTCTTGTGATACCAAAAATCCTCAAACAATTGCAGCCATTGCTAGCTTTAGAGTTTGAAAAACTAATTTAGCTTATATTAAGGTTTAAACTTGATCGCAAATAATCTTTTGTTAAAATTCTTAACTCAAGCAGGGATAGAAGAACGAAGAGTATAAAATTAAATTATAATTAGTAAAAGTAGAGTAGAATTGGGGTAGCAGTTGAGTTGTTATGTTCCAATTAGAAGAAAATATTATATCTGAATATCAAACGTCCCACTACTTCAATATTAACTCACGTGTTGTAACCTCACGTGATTATACGTACAAAAATCCCGATAAAATATTTTATCCTAAATTAGATAAAACTGAACTCTGTTTCTTAAAACTGAGTGCTCGTTGTGCTGCCATTTGTTCTACCGTATAAATTATTCTGTTAGGACTCCTAACGTAAAGAATTATTTAGAATCTAATGAAATCACGTCACGTAGCGGTGACAGATAAAAAAATTAAATCTGTCTGATAACACAAAAGAATATTCCTTCCATATTATTCATGTGTTATTGTGTGTTATTCAAGTGTTATTGATGTGTTATTTTGTTATTATAACATCAGAAATATTCTCATAATACAGTAACACCGGAATAATACAGAATAACACGGGGAGAATATTCTTGTGTTGCGGGGCTGATTTTTATTTTTTCTGTTACTGTCACGTGGCGTGATTTTATCGGAATCCGAATGATCCTTTTAAGTTGATTTTCTGACAGAATGTGCGCTCGTTGGGATCAAATAGATGAACCATCCCTACTCTATCAGAGCTGTCCACGTGGCACTGAGATGACATAGGCGTACATGCCTCTAGGGGTGTAAACGAATCGAACACGAACGAACAGAGCTTGTGTTCGTGTTTGGTTCGTTTGAAATTTAGTTTGTTTGAAATAAGCTCGTGTTTGAAATTGTTCGTGAAGTCACTGTTC
>JXCR01055084.1:0-31629 GCA_002079205.1 Phalaenopsis hybrid cultivar | reverse complement strand
TTACTAATATAGTATATTAATATACTATTATTATTATTATTTTATTATATATTATAATTTATAAAATTTAATTTTTTGAATATCATAAATTATATATATATAATTATTTTATATTTCGAGCAATAACGATTCAAACACGAACGAACGCATCACTGTTCGTGTTTGGTTCATTTAACTAACTTCTCGTCTACTTATCGAACAAATCGAACACAAACTCATTGACGAACCAAACACGAACTGTTCACGAACAACGAGCTTTTTTGACAGCCCTACATGCCTCCATCTAACAAATGCGATCCATGATAACGATGAACGCCATCACCAGCTCTGCCCGGACTGGTTCCTCTATGAAGAGGCTGAAGACGTCATTGCCAAGCACCAATGTTGGGCTGACCATCTTCGGTGATATAACAGCCAATACTTCTCCTTCACTGGCACGAATTTTGCAGCATCTCTTCCTGAAGTTTCCTTCTATTGTAAAGTCTGCAGACATGGCACCATTGCCAGACATGAAGACTTCGACGAGAAAATCGCTGTTGGGAGCAACTGAACGCTTTCTCATGGTGAAGAGGTGGGATTTGGAGCTTGTTTTTGAGTTGTCTTCGTCAGATCCTCTGTATCCTTTCCATTGGGCATACATGCTCATAATCTGTGTGGAAGTTATACATAGAGCAAGCCTTCTGGTAAGAATAATTCAAATTGACATTATAAATATTTTTAGTTTATTAATTATGTATATATGTATATCTGCAGGTCTGAACGGCCCCTCATGGGATGCCATATGTATTTTAATAAGACTTTGGGAGGCAGGGAGCGAGGGAGGGAGATTAATTCAGATAGAGAAAGGCAGGGGAAAAAATTCTATTTGTAGGTATACATACTTGAGGCCGGAGGTAAAGCAGTGGCCTTCCAATTGCATCCATAAGCACAAGCTCTCCAAGACGAAACTTATTCCTCCTGGAATAGTTGTCCACTCGGAAGCTTAGCTTCCCCTCTCCATCATAAACAGAGAAGCCATCAGATCCTACGAAAGACATACTTGACTTCTTCCATACCGTCCATCTCTTAACCACCTTGTTCCTCTGTCCCTCTTCATCCTTCTTCGCTTGAATCTCCGAAGGAAATATTTTCGAATACATATCTGAGCTAGCAGCAGCAGCAGCCAAAAGAGACTTGCAGGGAAAGAAGAGACTTCGAGTTGTGTTTTTTAAGGTTGAGATGGCTGGCTTGAGATTGACATGTGAGTAACTTTGGGTTTTTGGAATGTTTTGCTAATGGAGAAATAACAACTAACTTTGGCCATTTTTCTTAGCTGAGGTCCTGAGGATATTGGTCTCAATTTGGGTTGGTTATCAGAGTGGAAGCTGCGTAGTAAACCACTTTAGGACGCTATATTGGATGATAGATAATTCTGCCTTATGGTATTGGTATACGGAAGTTTCCTGTCTTAACTGCTAGCTTGAGGACCGTCCATTTCTTAACAACTAGTGAATGGAATGATTACAAAGAAGATTCATTTTATAATCATCAATACCTTTTTTAAGCTGCTACATATGTCATATATGTGGGTAGCAGATAGTACACAAAAGAACCGAATGTCCTCTCTACCTCCTGATTTATACTGGTGTTTTTTGAAAGTATTTCTATGATTTTCAGAGTACAAATTGGCATGGTATTTCTTTATTAGATATGTTGAACTTTGATTTCTGAATTAAAACTAAACTAAATCATGTTTTTTTAGTCAAAAGACTTATATTTTTAATTTATTGGAAAAGTAATTAATGTATTTATTGTCTTCCAAAATTAATTAAGAATAAAAAAAAAAGGAAATTTATTTTTTACTAAGGGGAAAACCATTGTTCCAAAGATATCCAGGATATAGGAAGAAAAATAATTTAAGAGAGAATAACTAAGAGGTGAAGAATTTTATTAAAGTCGTACTTCAGGTTTTTTTTTTTGAACTTTGTCTAAAAATTTTATAATATTGTGTAAATGATAGAAAAGACTCGAGTCTTATCATTCTATTTTTTACATGTGTTCTATGAAATTAGGCTCGCTTTTAGAAAAGGGCTACTGCTACTAGTTGTTTGATGTTAACAGCTTGTGTTGTCTTTATGGGTTCTCCCTTTTGATTTATTCCTTTTTTCTCTCCTGATCATATCACTCATTCAATTATTTTGTCTTCTATGGATTATCCCAATGCTTGGCATAAGTGCTCTTATGCATCAATGCATCCTATATCTTAGTTGATGACATTGAAATCCTCCTATTGAAAATATGATATTTCATCTATGGCTCATACAGAACCCTCAACACTAAAAATCTCTTTCTTTTACAAAGAGAACGTGCCTTTAGATTAGAGTTTGTTGGTGCAAGTCTTTGAAAATCTAACTTCGATACCTCCTTGTGTTTTTATAAGAAAAAAGGGCTCTTTTGGCTAATGGAGAGATTAAAATCATATTTTTACTTCAATAAGATTTTGCTCTAATAAAAAAATGGCTTAATATTGTTTGAAATGCCATTACAAACTTTTGTTTGTTTGGTAATTATCAACTTAGTTTTTTGGATTATAAATACATACTCATTAAGCGCTCTCAAGTGGATGATTACATTCAGATTTTTCTAAGACGATAAACTATATCAACAATTTCTCAATGACATTAAATAAAATAATTTCATTTTCTTATGTTAGAAAAGAGTGGCCTATAGTTTCATGTTAGATTTCTATTCTTTATAAGAAAGGTTCATTTTTGTGATCATGCTATTTAACAATACATAGTCTTTATTTTTTGTAGAACATTGAAATTTGTGTATGTTATTGTCAATTATTATAAATCATTAATGATCAACAATTTAATAGAAATGAATAATTTAAAAATATTTTAAAAAATAGCTTAGAATTAAAAAAAAAGGCTACATTCAAGAATTTAAGTATGAAAATATGGATAACCTCTATAATCAATATAAGATACAAAATTTATTTGTTGTTGAGTGTTTCATCCCATGTTTTAAATTTAAAAAGTATTTTAGAGAAGAGATAAAAATACAGTTCAATTTTAGTTGTAATAAAAGATGATACAACTCCAATAATTTACACTAAGAGCCAAGTGGATAAATACCTATTAAGAATGGTTTAATATTTTATTTAGTTCAAGATACACCAGACAATTTTATCTCAAATGATGAGGCTCCTAATGGCCAAACCTCCCCTTACTATCATAAATTTCTTAATGCTAAATAACATAAAGTTCCTAAGAAATTATCCTTCCTTATGATATTCGTACCTCATTAGTAAGAATGGAGCCCCTTATGATAATCAACTGATTTTATTACTTTTGACTAATATAGATGTAGATAATTTGGCAAAAAAGTTAGATTAAATGAAAAGTAAAAAAGAAATTTTAATTTGTGTGACAAGTTAAATCTTCTGAATCACATTGCTTCATGAATGTTTCTTTCTAATGATGGCTAAATTGGCTTCACAGTAAGCCTTGGAGGAATGACAATCTTCATCAAGAACAATTTAATAAAGAAACTCTTGTTCTCTTGAGATTGTTCTTTTCATGCCAATGTCTTCTTCTCTCTTGCCTAGTATATTATTATTAATGTTAATCTCTATATCAAAAATGAGTCTCTTCTTAAAAAATATTTAAGAACTTTGTGATTATCATTTCTGTAACAGGTTTTTATAAATTTTGAGTAAACTATCTTTGTATTCTTTCACTTATCACACATACTAAAATCATCTAGCAAGAAATTTTTTGAACATCAAATTTTGTTAAAATGTGTATAAATTTCCAATTAAAATACCAAGGAAAAATATTCCAAGCTTATCCACACATTTTAATGAAACTTATGTCAAAATTTGGCCTATAATCAACTTAATTCTTCAACTCATCTCATACGCACATTTTTTGTGAGAGATTAAATTCAGACTCCACCTCAATTTATAGATTGATGGTAATGTAATTTCTCTAGTAAATAATTAATTAATAGTTTTCACCTCATAATGGTAACTGCTGCACTTTGGAAGATTTGCAACAATAGAGTAATAAATTAGAATCTTAGCACTGTAAAAGAATTCATCGCACACAAAAGATTGAGAAGCAAGCAGAAAAAGACACCTCAATTTTTACATAAAAACCTCTAGAAAGGGGAAAAAATCACGAAGCCTTTCCCAATTGAAATAATTTACTATATAATTGTAAGTACATAAATCCACTCTTCTCCTGAGTCAGGGAAAATAGAGTTGCAATATTGATATATAATTTTATTTCAAGAATAATAGTTGTAATTAGCCGCAAATATCATAATCAATCATTATGAAGATAGTATCCCACCATTAATGTTGTAGACAGTGAATGTAGCATAAACTTTTTGAAGAGGTCGTAGTTGAAAGCCGTGGTAGTATTTGACCATGTAAGACTTAGAGGGTTGCTTCAGAAGCATTTGTTCGCCACAAGGGATGCAGTAGAAAGCTGCAGCAGCTGTGAGCCACATAGGTTGCAGTTGATTACATATGACATAGTGGTGAGATGCGATAACGTCCATATGCATAATGGTCAGAGTTCTGTGCTTCTTGAGTTGTGAGCCACATAGGCTATAGTTGTTCACGTAGGGCATATTATTAAGCTGAAATAATGTCAATAAGTCACAAAGGTTGGAGTTGGGACCGACATGAGCTGTGTACCATATATGTTATATTTGATCATGTAAGCCTTAGTGATAAGTTGTAAGAACATCCACGGGCTCTAGAGACCAGAGTTGGGACCTGTATGAGTTGTAGAATACATTGTTCGTAGTTGGTCACAAAAGCCTTAGTGGTGATTTGCATTAACATTTGTAGGTCGTAAAGTCTGAAGTTGGGAGTTGCATGTGTTGTGGACCAGGTAGGTCATAGTTTGTTTCGTAGGCCGTAGTAGTGAGATGCAATAAAATTTGTAAGATGTAGAGGCCAGATTTATGAACAACATGAGTTATGAACTATGTAAGTTGTAGTTGGTCACATGGGCCATATTGGTGAGCCGCAATAATATATGTAGGCAACAGATGTCAGAGTTGGGAGCTGCATGAGATTTGGACCACATATATTGTAGTTGATCATAATAACTTTCTTGAGCTGCAAAGTTCAGAGTTAGGAGCAACATGATTTGTGCAACACGTAGGCCATAGTTACTCACGCATGCCATAATGGTGAGTTGTAATTACGTAGATAGTTTGTTACATAGGTCATAATTGTGAGCCGCATAATTTTATAGTCCGCACTGGCGAGAGTTGGAAGCGACATGAGTTGTGAACCACCTAAGTCATAGTTGGTCACATTAATTGTAACAACAAGTTGTAAAATGTACGTAGGCTACATAAGTTGGATTTGGGAGCATAATGAGTTGTAGACCACATAGGTAGAGTTGGTCATATAGGTTATAGTTGTGAATTACAATAAAATTCATAAGAGAAAACTTTAGTAGTCCAAAGAAAGTCAACATATGGAGGGAGCATTATTACGCCATCTTTGGGGTGCATCATTATACTATATGTGGGGCACGTCATTTGACTGTATTCAATGTGTGTTATAACACCATATTTGAGGTGCATCTTTGTACATTATTGTAACAAGTAGGGGCAACTAATAACGATTGACGGTGGTCGATGAATGGTGGTCAGTGGCTATAGAAGCAGAAGATGCTCGATGAAACATCAGTGTAGAATAATGGACTTCAGCTCCTCCTCACAATTTGGCTCCAAATTCAGGTCTTCATCTAAACTTCCTCCACCTTTCATGAAGGGACAATGACTCTATTTATTGAGTCTCAGAGATGCTTCCCAACAACAGACAATATAGAGAAATTCCCTCGATTAGATAATATTTTGCAGGCATTTGAGTGGCTTAACAAAATCAAAATTAGAGATCTAGGGCTCTTTAGATTCTTCCTCTTTAGACACTTGATTTAACTATAAAATTATCAAATTTGAAATCTGTTTGACATTCTAACTAAGAACCAAAAGCTTCCAAAAGTGGAATAATAGACTCATCTGGGTATGATTTGACTTGGATTAGATCATTTTAGTGTCCTTGAGTTTGTATCTTTGAGCTGGTTAGTTTGATTATAAGTATGTTGAAATTTGAGTTCTAGATGATTTTTTTATTTAAGTTTGTGTGTTTCATACTCAGAAAATGACTTACGATTCATGCTAATCACCTTGAGATTCATGCTAAATGATAAAATTTATTTATGACGTATTGGTTGCCCCCTAATTTTCGAGCATTTTGCATGCTTGCCCAGAAATTATCAAAATCATGAAAATTGGAAAAAATGATTAAAAGTTTAGAAAATTTCAAGTTTTCAGATAGCAACGGTGGTGTTGATGATCACAACCAGTGGAGAACGATAGTGACGGTGGAATACAATGGGGGCGGTCTGGGGTGGCAGGGGAAGGAGCGGTTGTTGTGGGAGCGCATTGGAGCACACAATAGATGTGAACACATGCATAGTGAGATTCATGATGGGTCAAAGAGTAGACACGGAGTGGGATGAATGCGAGTTGATGGTGGATCTTATTAAAGAGTGTGGGTCAATGACATGTTGACATATAGGATAATGTAAATGTGGGTTTGGCTAAACATCCCCCATCACAAATTGCATTACTTACTGCATTTAATGTAGATCACAAATGTAACGATGTTTTGAGCACAATCTACATTACGTCCCCTAAATCTGGGTCAGTGTCATTGGATGGTGGGCATGGGTCAGCTAATTTAGAGGTGATTTTTGGCAATTTTGGAGCCATTTTTTACCATTTAAAGCCAATAATTAGGTCAAAAAGAGAAGAATGAAAATTGAGTCTCCTAGCTGTGTATGAAGGAGGGGATCTCTCAGTTTTCTAGCCATGTATTCCAAGGAAAATTTTCCAATCTTCCACCCATGCATTATTAAAGGGATCTCCCGACTTCCCAACCATGTATTCGTAGAAGAAACTTTCATTCTCCCAGTCGTGCATTTTGAAGGGGAATTTATGTTCTACAGTCGCAATTTCTAAAGGGAATATTCTGTGCTTTTATTTAATTATTTGGAGGGGATATTTCACCATGCTATTGTATTTTTTAGATGGAATTTCCCACTTAAATATTGTGCTTTTCAGAAGAAATTTTTTATAATATCGTAATGCTTTATGGGGAAAATTTTTCACGCCGCTTCAAGATGTCAATGTACAGAGATATTCATCCCTCTAATAATTAGTGAAAGTAACATAGTTTTAAGGAGGTAATGTCAACACTTTGTGAAGATGAGCTAGCCACTTCTTTGAGGACATAGAATTTTGAGCTTGTAAAGATTGATCAATTCATTAGCAATTACAAAAAATCAAATAAATTTTTAATTGGAGTTTAGAGACTTTGATAACTTTTTATGTGAGGATGTTGGCTCTTGAAGAGGAGAACATAAAGTTGTAATGCCAACAACACATGAAGAGAAATTCCTCTATGATAGTAATAAATGGTCCATCAATCGTACCATTGGATTGCAACTGAGCTTGAGGTCATGTGTTTTATTCAGGTGCCTAAAGATCCCTCTTAGGTTTATAAAGGGGTTGGGTCCAACTAAAAGTAACTTGAAGGAGCACACTTTTGATGTTGTGGAGGAAGTAGTAGAAGATTTAATGTCTAATTTTGGCTAACTTGTTATATCTTTTGTACCAGTGTGTTGGTCTTTATAGCTTTTCAATCATATAATGTGACATTTACATGTAATGATGGTATGTTTATTTATACTGCTTGATGTAATAAATTTTGAGGTTGCTTTTCCATTTCTTTCTAAGCTATGATTGCTTAGCTTTTTTAGGCTATCATGTCCCAATCTCTATTTCATTTTTGATGCCTTCATTTCAACAGTAGGAACATAGTGGCATTTGAACTCTACCGAGGCTGATGCATTTTAAGACTCTTTGACTTTTCAAATATGTGAAATTTTGCAATCAAAGTAAGCATATGTGATTTGTATATAGAAAATTCATGCATGTTTTGAGGCTCGTGCCTTATGAGATTTTTGAGTGTGGACTATTTCAACCAACTGCTCTCATTGAGTCTTACTAGTGAGAAATGATTCCACTACTAGCTTCTTATCGAGGCTTCCTCATTTGCATTCTCAAAAGGGTATAAGCAGAGATTATATTTACCACTAAGAATGTTCAACTTTTCATAAACATTTTAGTTGAAGCGTGTATGTTCAAAAACCTTACCCTGTAGTGGAAGAAGTCCATTACAATCCATAAAGGATGTAAGATCTATCATAGGTTTTATAGTCAGAGATGCTCGATGGTGCTAACCTGTCATGAACAAAGTAGTATGAAATCCTACAAGGATTATTTTCCTATCCAAGCTTATTAGTTAAAGCTTCTGCTTGAAGACCATAACCAGTTATAAAGGAATTTGAAGGAAAATTCACCAATAATTTTTAACCTATCTGAGACGTATAGTCGGAGCTTCTACTTGAAGATAATCACATGTGGTGTAAGAGTCAAATCAAGTACCCTGTGATCGATCAAGCTTAAAATAAGGTGTAAGAAAATATTCTGCATTTTTGAGACAAGAGCATGGATCAAAATGGATTGTACTCTTTTATGAGTATGATTGTGGCATATGGAAAATTCTTTGTTATTGCTCATGAATTATTTGTCTCCCACTGAGGGTCTGTTCACATGAGCCTATAAAGTTTCCCATGTAATAAATCTTGAACATATCAACTTGTTCATTGAATTGAGGAAGAACTTCAGTATTGTGGGGATGGTAAAGAATCACTCTTGTGATGAAAGTTGCCCCTCAATCTAAAAGTAATTCTCAAAAACTTGTTGCTTAATGAAATGCGGGATGACTACCCCACCATTGTTGTGCCCGAGATTTTAACATAAATATCCTTTCAAGATTGTGATGAAGTTTGCACCCCAACATGAAAATATTTCTTGTGAAATTGATGTATGATGAAAAATAGAATGACTGTCCCATCACATTCATGCTCAGAATGTTCACTTAAATAATTTTTTTGAGACTGCACTGAAGGTTGCCCCCCCACCCCAATTTAGAAATACTTCATGTAGACCTGATGTCTGAATAGGACACAAGAAGACTACTCTACTACAATTATGCCCAAAATGTTGAAGTGAATGACCTTTTAAGATTGCAGTGAAGGTTGTCCCCTCACATTGAATGATTTTTTAGAGGTGCAAATGAGGTTCTTTTAAAATTTGCATGAACCATATCATTGAGAAATAAAGATAAGGCCTGATGTCATAGACTTAAAGATTACACCTAATGGGAAATTATTGTCCAAAAATAGTGACAAACTATTGCGTATTGGAAGATTCAAGATAGTAGAGTACTAAATTAGTGTATTAATGTTGGACCAAGATCGAGCACACAGAAAAAAGAAAAGTAAGAGGAGACACATCAATTTTTACGTAGAAAATCATAAAAAGGGGAAAAACCATAGGACCTAGCCCAATTTAATTAATCCATTATATCATTGTAAGTATATAGATCCACTCTTCTTCTGAGTTAGAGAAATTGGAGTTATAATGTTGATGTATAATGGTAGTCAATAATAATAGTTGTAATTGACCGCATATGTCATAGTTGATAGCTATGAAGACACTGGTTCCATGAATGCAGTAGAAGGTGATTGTGGCACCAACTTATCGTAAAGATTATATTTAAAATATGTGGTAACAGCTAGCAATGTAGGTTATAAAGAGTTTCTTTAGGAATGTTGGTTGGCTATATGGGCTGTAGTTGGGAGCTGTAGAAGTTGTAAGCCACATAAACCATAGTGGTGAGTTATCATAACTTTCGTAGGTCTCAAAGGTTGGAGTTGTAAGTTGCATAAGTTGTGAGCTATGTAGAATACGGCTGGTCACATAAGTTGTAACAGTGATTTACAATAACATTTGTAGGCCACAAAAGTTAAACTAAAGAGTGGCATTAGGTATGGACCATATAGGATGTAGTTAGTCATGTAGGCTTTAGTGGTGAGGTACAATAACATTCATAGGCTTTTGAGGCTAAAATTGATAGATACATGAGCTAAGGACCATGCCAGTTGGAGTTGGTCATAGAGGTTGTATTGGTTAGCTGCAACAATGTCCGTAGACCATAGATGTCAGAGTTAGGAATTACAAGAGCTATGTACCACATCGACCATAGTTGGTCGTGTAGGTTGTAGTGGTAAACTGTAATAACATCCGTAAGATATAGAGGTCAGAGTTGGATGTGGCATTACCTATGAATCACGTAGGCTATAGTTAGTCATAAAGGTCATAGTGGCGAGCCACAATAACTTGCACAGGCCTCAAAGACTGAAGTTAGGAGCGACATTAGCTGTGGACCACAAAGGCCATAATTGATCATGCAGGATGTAATGATGAGCTGCAATAACTTTCATCGACCATAAAGGCCACATTTGAGAGCTGCATTAGTTGTAAAGCATGTAGGTATAGTTGGCTAGATAGACCTCAGATGTGAGCTATAATAATATTCATAGGTTGCAAAAGTTGAAGTTGATTAGGTCACAGTTGGTCGCATAAGTCATAGTGCCAAGCTGCAATAACGTCCATAAACCACAAGGCTAGAGTTAGGAGCGACATGGGCTATGGACCATGTAGATTATAGATAGTCACATAGGCCATGGTGGTGAGCTGCAATAATATATGTTGGATGCATATGCCAGAGTTACGAGTGTCATGAGTTCTGGACTACATAGGCCATATATGATCACATAGGCTATAACGTTGAGCTGCAATAACATCCGTAGAGCACAGAGACCAGAATTTTGAGTGGAATGAGCTATGGATCATTTAGGCCTTTGTTGGTCATGTAGACCAAAGTGGTGAGATATAATAACATCCGTAAGTCATTGAATCTAAGATTTTGGACTTTATGAGATGTGGATAACATAAGCTATAGTTGCGTGTCACAATAATATTTTTTTTTCACATAGATTGAAGTTAGGGGTAACATAAGCTGTAGACCATATAAATCATTGTAAGTCATAGAGGTAGTACTGTAGAGTTGTAAAAAAATCCATTTACCATAGAGGCCAAAGTTTGGAGTGTCATGAGATGTGGACCATGTATGTGATAGTTGGTCAAATTGGTCGTAACTGTGAACAAGAATAAAGTTTGTAAGTCATAGAGGCTATTGTTGGGAGTGGCATGAGTAGTGAACCATGAATGTTGTAGTTGGACACATAGGCCGTAGTACTGAGTTGAAATAAAATCCATAAGCCACAGAGTTTGGAGTTGAGACTTGCATGATTTGTGGACCATATAGGGCATAATTGGTCACATTGGCTAGATTGGGAAGCTGCAATGACTTCTGTATGCCACAGAAGCCAAAGTTTGAGGCTGCATGAGCTGGGGACCACGTAAGTCGTAGTTGGTGACATAAGCCATTGTGAGAGGTGAAATAATATCAGTAGGCTACAAAGGTCGAAGTTAAGAGTGACATCAGGTTCTAGTCTCAATTTTCAATCCATTTATTATTCAGATCAGGTTTGGGTTGACCCTATTTAGGTCGGGTCATTTTCGGGTCATGCCCGAACCTGACCAGTTGACTCGAAGTGATGCCCCTAATTAGTCATATAGATCTTAGTAGTGAAGTACAATAGTACCTTTAGGTTGTAGAGCCCAGAGTTAGAAGTCACATGAGTTGTGAACCATATATGTCATAGATGGTCATATAGGACATAATGTTGAGCTGTAATAATATTTTTTTGTTACTGAGGCCGAAGTTGGGAGCGACATGAGCTATGGACCACATTAGTTGTAGATGATCACATAGTTCATATTCACGAGATGTGATAACATCCTTATGCCATAAAGGCTGGAGTTGTAGGCCACGTAAGCTATAGTTTGGGGGCATATGAGGTATGAACCACATAGGGCATAGTTGGTCCCATATTATATAGTGAAGAGAAGTGAGGAAATAAATTCATGAGTTTGAAAAAAATCAACGTATGTTGGGTGCATTGTTTCACCATCTTTTGGGTTCATTGTTACTTAGACTTCAGGTTGTGTCATTGCACCGTATGTGGGGCATGCCATTTCACTATATTTGAAGTGCATTAAATAAACTTTCGGGTGTGTTGTTGTATTGTACTTGAGGCACATCATTGCAACATATTCAGGTCGCGTCGTTTCTATGCAAATTTTTTGTTACTACATAAACATACGTCGAGATTCTGCAACGTACACCATGATTTTGCAAGGGGTTCCCTTGCAATGAATAGGGGACAGTTGATGGTGGTCGACGATGGTTGATGCGTGTTGTTCGATGGTTGTAGGTGCAAGAGACGCTCTCTGGACCTTCGGTATTGAACAATGGACTTCAGCTCTTACTCGTGATCCTTCTCTGAGCTCAGGTCTTCATCCAACTCTTACTCTCCCTTTCATGAAGGGGTATGATTCTATTTATAGAGTCTGAGAGAGGCCCCTTTAATATAGGGAAGGAATCATGACCACCCAATGAGACAACCCAAAGAGATTCCCTTCATGAGATGACATGTTTTGGACTTCTAAGTGTCTTAACGACATCAAAATTGATTGATCATGTGCTAGTTGGATCTGTCTTATTGAGACACTTGATTTAACTATAAGTTTATCAGATTTGGAATACGTTTGATCTTCCAATTAAGAAATAAGAACTTTTAAGTGGGGTTTAACAACTTGATATGGGCCTGATGTTTTTCGGATTGGACTATATTTGGTGTCATTGTGTCTGTCGTATTGAGCCGATCAATTTAACTATAAGTTCGTTGAAATCAGAACATTGGATGACTTTTTATCCTAATTTTAATATTTTTATTCGGAAAATGACTTAAGATTTATGCTAATTATCTCTAGACTGGTGTCAAATGAAAATGCTCGACCTTATTAATTCTATACATATATACTTAAATAATTTGTTTTCATCTGAGATTCGTTTAACCAAAGAAAAGCAAAGACAGCAATGCGCCAACCTATTCATACAACAGTATTATGTACTCAGAAAAATCCATAATAAGCCAGCTCTGAATTTTGTCTCAGCACATTTAACTTAAACTAAAAGATTGAAATATTTCAACAATGTTTCTATCCTAATATACCATAACTTCAATTAATAATTGCAATTGAGATTTAATTATTACTTTGACAGGGGACTGCTGTGTTTCGACAACAAGTCATAAAGAATAACTTAAAAAAAAGGTTAACTTGTGAAAAGATGCAAGTCAAAAAAAACAAGAAAAGTTTTGGATGGCCGTCCTACACCAGTGATGGGCTTGATTACAACAGAAGTTTAAACGGAGACATGAAACTATTTTGAATTAGGCTCCATCATTAAGTGAAGAGAACGAGTTTATTTACAAGCTCCAGTGAAGGGTCGTTTTGGTCATTGGATAAATATGTCTTATAAATACCTAATCGAATGACCAATATTAATTCCTCTTGATCATAAGAGAGGGTTTTTAATAATTTGAGGGCCTTAATGACCCCAGAATTGAGGGAGCTTATGCTCCTTGGATTTCTCTCGTCGAAACGCTTGATTTGACTATATGTACGACAAAATTGGAGTTAATTTGATCATCCAACAAACTACCCAAAGCTTCTAAATGCGAGTCAATGGTTTGATCTGAGCTTGATTGAACTCAATTTGAACCGATTTTGGTATCATCGGGTTTGTTTTGTAAAGACGGCTAGTTTGGCTTTAAAATTGTTGAAATAGAATCCATGGATGCTTTTTAATTTGAATAAGAAATGTCATAATTCAAGAATGCATCAAAACTCGTTCCAAATAAGAAAATTTATTGACGAAGTATCAATTACTAATTTAAAAAAATAAGTAACATATTTTTTATACAAAAATAAGGAGCTATTAAATGTAAAAAATCAATGTTTCTGTGTTAGATATATAAACACATAGGAATGGTGTGGTCTTTTAGTGAATCTTCAAAATATTTATCACCTAATTAACATTCTATTCAAGTATGTGATAAAGCTAGCTTTTTCATCTAAAACTTGATTTTCATAGAATTAATTCATCCTTGTGCTAATGAATATTTTCTTTGGGATGATAGATCATGAAAACTTTTTGGTTTGTCCTTATTCATCATTTTTCATATCTTCTAATATTTTCTCCTACTTGAGTTTTCAAAATATGCAAGTAAAATGCTATAAAATGTTTTTGGCATATGCACTTTTCCTTATAATTTTCTGAGGATATTGAGTGACTTTCAAAATAAATCATTAGACTACATATTTGTGTGAAGATATTATTTCAAGCATCACAAGAAAAACATAATATCATACAAATTGAATAATGTATCAATTGAAATCTGACTGTTAAACTCGTAGATTTAATTATATATTCTAGATGCATGAAATATTTGCACATTGACAACTAAAAGATGGGGCTATCTTTAAACTAGTGCACTCATTCCAAATGTTGATCCTAATGATGGCTTATTTATAGTTCAATTAAAATTTTTAAATATTGCTTATTTAAATGCATGCGAGACATTCACCACTAAAAAGTAGATATATAAGTAAAGAAATGAATTTGATGAATAACTTGAACTCAAAGTGATTAATATTCATTCATGTTAGTATAAAACAAGTTTAACCATTTTTTATAAGCATGAAGGCTAAATGAACCAAACTTGAATGAATTCCAACTTGTTTATTGCTCAATAATTAACTAGTAATAATTTTAATATAAGGCTTAATGATGGATCATATGTTCTATTAATTCCACCTATAACAGCAAGTGAGGGAAGCTTTGATGCTTCTTGGAATAACTCTAGCTTTGTCTAACCTCTCTAGATGTTAAGACGGTTCCAGTTGAAGTGGCAACCTCGTGTAGCATCGTAAGACTTAAGAAGGAAATTTTGAAGACTGAGAGACACTCTACCATTCTCGTTGTAGATGCTCTATGTGTTTCTCTCATGTTCTTCTCAGTCATTGAAGGAGCAAAACTAAGTAAGGAAGAGAGTCAGGGAGATTGTGAGAGACTCTTGGAGAAAAAATTGGGAGGATTGTCCGAGAGTCTTAGTGCTTGTTAGTGAAGAAGTGGAGAACGAAATTGCAAGTCAATGGTGTACTATTTCTTGATTTTTTTTTTCGAAACTTGTCTACTATATTTGCTTTGATTAATACAACGTGTTTCATTTTGTTTGAAGGCACAATAGAAGTTATGTCTCATTTATCCTCTGAGTTGATGAGTAAAAGTTTTAGTGTTTATTTTTCGTTTATGTGACTTGTATAAAATTGATTCTGGTGAAGTTTTAACCTTTTAATTATAATTTTCATTCAACCTGGCTAGTTGAGTTGTTAAGAGCCATTGTGATCTTTGAGTTTTGAAAAAACTCTTAGTGGAACAACTAATTTAAAACTCATTAACTTAGGAAAATTGGAATATTGCTCTTAGGTTTGAATAATCCTATTAGGAAGTACTGAATCTTGAGATTTCACTTGATTTTAGGAACTAAACATGTTTGATGTCCAAAACTTTTTGTTGCCATCGAGAGGGGACAAGGAAGAGATTTGCTCCTGATTGTCACAAGTAAATATGTAACTTTATTAACCCCAGGATTTTAGGACCTAAATTAGAGTAGATACTCTCTCCCATTTGATAACCTCACAAATTTAAAGTAGAATTATAATCATTTCAAATTAGTTTTATATAATTTTAAAAATCACTGTAATTTGAACATTCCAGCTAGAGCCAAAATAGTAGGCTAGAACTTTTTAATATTTTGGGAGTCGCTTATTCCTTCTAAGATTGATACATAGACATAGTTTCGTATACAACTTGGAAGGCATTTATACTTGCGTGTGTTGGCTACGCTTCACAACACTTGGTCCGTGTAAAAATTTTTGTATCATTGTCGAGGAACGACATTTAATTTCTAATTTTACAAAGATTTTAGTTGAACCATTAAGATTTAGAATGAGGATTTTTATGTTTTTTTTTTGTAGTTTATTTACTATTTGTATTGTTAGAAAACCCAAAAATATAATAGTATTAATAAATAACTTAAAAGCCAACATCTTTGAATTAATACCTAAAATTGTCCAAATAGTACAAAATAATCAAGTTGAAGGACTATCCACAGAAGACCCTAACATCTATTTAATTAGCATCCTTTAATTGTGTGCCACCTTTGATAAAAAAAATATTTCTCATGATGACACAACACCGAGAATTTTTCCTTTCTCACTTACAGAAAATGTTAAGATATGGCTTAACCCCTTAGCACCACAATTACCACATGAAATGATATAACTCAAAAAGTTTTGGTTAAATACTTCCCTCCATTCATAATAATAAAACTTAGGAATGATATCACCTAATTAACCTAATTAGATGGGGAATCAATCTATGAAGCTTGGAAGAGGTTTAAGGAGCTACTTAGAAAATATCCACATCATGCCTCACTAGATTGGTGTATAATTCAAACATTTATAATATGCTAGTTGGATTATTGAGGTCAATAATGGGTGTTGCAGTTGGGAGGTCACTCATGTAAAATCAATTTAAGGAGTTATATTCAATGATTGAAGAGATTACAATAAATAATTTTAGTGGCTTATACATAGATTCAATTATAGGAAAGTGGCTAGAGTGCTTGATGATACACCAAAAAAATGTGCAAATTTATGTATACATTTTATGCTTAAATTTGGTGATATTGCACTTTAAAAAAGAGTATTTTCATGTTTTGTTGCAGGTATATTATTTTTAGGCATTTAAAGCAAAAAGTAGTAAAAAGAAGGAAATTTGGAGTCAAAATAAAGCTTTTTAGCATCCTGACACCTCTGGCGCCAGAACTTGCGTCAGAGGCACCATTAGACAACGAGCTGGCGCCAGAGGAGCCATTTTACAGAGAGACAGTGCTAGAGGTGCCAGAATTGGCGCCAGAGGCGCCAAAATCCAAAGAACATTGCAGACTTCAATACACTGGCGCTAGAGGCAAATTAAGATGGAGTAAGGCGATTATATACTATTTTTTAGCGGTTCTAGAAGGCTCTAATCAATTCAAACTCCCCATGGAGTGATTCAATGCATCTAGATACTTTGGAAAGGTTCTTGAATGAAATGATATGTCTCTTAGATGAAGGGGCTTATCTCTTGATGTGAAGAGGTGTGTCTTTTGGGAAAAAGAAGGGAATTTTGAATTCTTTTTGAATGGAAGGCTGACCCCAACTAAAAAGATGAGTCTAGGGAGACTTGCGTGAGGTGGAGGAGGAGAGGTCTAAGGGTGGCATGAGAGAGAGTTGTGGAGAAGAGTTAGGTTTTCCTTCTAGAGTTGTAAGAGGAGAGGGAACGTGAGAGATTTCTTCTTCATTACATTTCGAAGAGAGAATTGAGTGTGATTGTAAAGAGAGAAAGTGCTTAAAGGGAACTTCAAGGAATTTGCTTGATAAGGAGTGTGAGATAAGTTGCGTTCTTTCCATTTTTTGTTTTGTAAACTTATTTTTATATATAAAATCTATGTTTTGTTTTATCATTCTCATGAATTCTCAGTAGTCTCCTTTGTCCTTCTCCCTACTTTGAGATATGATTTTGTAAAGAATTAATTTTGTTATGTAAGGTTTTAAATGTCAAAAAATTGTGATGATTCAAACTTTGATCTTCATTTACTTTTCGATCTGGACAATTTTAATGTTAAAATTTGTTGAGAAACATAAGATCCAAATCGGCTATGCTTTCTATAATAAGTTAAGAGTTACATTCAATTTCATGGATGAGAATGTAGTCCATGGGATTGAGTGCAAATAAATAAGGAAATATATTTTGATGGGTGCAGAATTAGAGATTTTAGGGTGACATACTAAAATACCTAATTTGGTTCAGTTCCTTAGAAACTAAAGTGAGATTGTTAGCCCTCAGAGGAGGGAGAAGTGAGAGCTCCAGAGTGGCAACCATTATCCTCTCAACCTAACCACAGATTTAGGGACCAAACTCTGGATTAGTCAATGTTCCTTATGCACTCTTAGATGGTAAAAAATAAGGTTGCTCCTATTTGACACAATATAATTATATATTTAATTTTGAATGATTTTAATTACTTCACAATCCATAAACTCATCGTAAAGGGGAAAGATGCATTCTTAACTTTGAACTCTTCATCACAAAACTTTGTTTAATCTTAATAAGTTTACATTGAAGTTTAGTAAATAGTTTAGTGATCTTAGCCATTTTAACTGCATTTTGTTTAGCATACATTAAATTTACTTTAGATTTGTTTTGCTTATTTATGTTTTTATAGTTTGAATATTGTGTTTTACATTATAACCATAAGAAATTCCAACTCCTTGTGGGATTGATGCTTAGGACTCCATTAAAGCCCTTTATTACTTGAGTGATACGTATACTTGCGTTATTATTACAGGTTGGCAGCTTAAAAAATTCTACTATGCAAATATTCTTACTCAAACTATAGATGCTATAATAGGATGAAAGTTTGATTCCTTTTGATAATTTTTGAAAATTGAAAATAAAGTAAACAACTAACTAAATTTAACTAGCTATTTGTAAGATGAAGATAATATAAATAAAATATCTTTTTCCTTATCATGCATCAGTAACAAGTATAGGAATTTTGTTGTGGATGTATTCAAATTGTGTAATGTTAAATATGAGCAATATTATTCTTTAACATTACTAGAGATGCTACAAAAATATTGGCTATTTTAAAGTTTGAATAGTCTTGAAAACGGGCTAGGTAGAGAAGATACTAGCTCTCACTCTAGAGTTCCCTTTTCTCCCTCTACATGGGAGCTAACATCTTGTATCAAGACCTAAAACTATAAACCAAATTGGGAGCTTTAGTCTTTCACTATAACGTCCTTTAACTCTGCACCCTTCAAAGATTATTTTCCTATTTATTTACACTCAACCATATGAATTGCATTCTCATGCATACAATCTCATGCGATTCTTACCATTACTTGACTGAGACAATACTATCACGTATCTTACATGTTTTCACAACAATTATTAACATCTTAATTAGTCAAAGTAAGAAGTAAAAGAAGTACAAGGTTTAAAATCATCACAACTCATTCCATCATTAAAGATTAATTCTTCACACAACTTCCATTCAACACTTAGTCACTTATCATTTTAAGGAAAAAGATAAAGAAAACTACTCAGAATTCATGGAGAAAACACATCCACACTTAAGTTTAAAGGTAGAAATTATGCAAATAAACAAGAAGTATAAATTAAAACCAAATGTAGTCATAAAGATTATCTCAATTCCTTTTCACCAAACTCTTGAAGTTCCTTTGAATCTCTTTTGTTCCTTTCTCTTAGAATACTTTCTACTCACATACTACAACTCCTCTCTTTCTTTTCTCTAAAAAGTATCCTAATTAATCTATGAGAGAGGCATGATTACGTCTAAACGGAGGCGCGTAGGAGAGTCTTCTTCAATCAATCCAAGTCTTCTTTTATAATTTTTCAAAAGGTGTTTTGGTGTCTTTTCTAAATATGTCCACATTCAAAGAATATTCCAAGAGTTGTCTCCTTTCAAAAGCCCATTGAAAGGATTTTCATGTTCATTAACCATATCCCACGTTTTTACCAAGAGTTGCTTCAAAATCCCCTTAAAAAATTCATCCAAATTCATTGAATCATCAAGTAACTTCTAAGTTTTCCTGACGCATAAGCACATGTTCTAGGGACTTAGGTGTCACAGTTCTTTTGCACACCATCTTCATTTTTGCTCTAAATATCTTCCATTAAAGCACATTATTCTTAAAAGAAGGTATAAAAATGTGTACGTAAATGCTATATATTTTAGGTGTATGACACACCTAAAAATTACCAACTTTTTATATATTTTTTATGCTCAATTTTAAGGATTTTTAATGATATTACACATTAAAGGAAGTTATTTTGCATATTTTTGGTTTGAGGTACAAGAAATGGACTTTTAGAGAAAATGAAGCAAAAATGGTGTAATTTTGAGTAAAAATGAGCAAGAAAGAAAATTTTGACTTGACATATTTTGATATGTCTTTCTATGCTTAATCTACTTTACATTTCTAACATATTTTTGAATGAAATTATATTTTAAAGAAAGGCTGTTTTCATGCTTATTTTGTAGGTATACCTGTTAGGAGCGAAACACAATTGAAACGGGGAAAAACCGAGCTGAAACAGAGCCAAACGTAGAAAAATGATAGAGTTGCTGCAAAGTGGCTCCTAATGCGCCAAACTGATGCCAGAGGAACCAAAATACAGAGAACTGGCGCTAGAGGTGCCATAACTTGTGTCTGAAGCGTCGGGACGATATAAGATGTATTAAGGTAGTTTGGGAAGAATTTTGAGCGGATTTCGAAGGCTCCAAATGATTCAAACGCCCCATGGAGTGATTCAATGCATTTAGATACTTTGGAACACTCTTTAATGAAGAGATATGCCTCTTGAATCAATGGACATGTCTTTTGGAATTCAAAAGATTTGACTTTTGGAGAGAATTTTAAATTGTTTTTTGAGGGAGGCAGCCTCTAATAAAAGAGAGCGAACTCTAGGACAAAAAAAAGTTTGTGTGTGTGTGGCGTGAGAATGAGAGGAAGGCTTTGGAGAAGAGAGGATTTTCTTTTAGGGTTGTAAGAGGAGAGGTAATGTGAGAGATTTCTTCTTCAATACATTTCTAAGAGAGAAATGAGTGTGATTGTAAAAAGAGAAAGTGCTTAAAGGAAACTTCTAGGGATTTGCTTGGGAAGGAGTGTGAGATAAGTTGTGTTCTTTTATTTCTTTATTTTTTAAACTATTTTTTATATATGAAATACATGTTTTGTCGTATCCTTCTTAGGAATTCTGAGTAATCTTCTTTATCCTTCTCCCTTCAATGAGATTTGGTTTTGTGAAGAATTGATTTTGTTTTATAGAGTTTTAAATGTCAATAAATTGTGATGATTCGTACTCTGATCTTCATTTACTTTTTGATTTGGCCAATTGAAATGTTAAAATGTGTTGAGAAACATATGATCCGAAAGGGCAATGATTTCTACAACATGGTGAGGGTCACATTCGCTTCCATGAGAGAGGTTGTCATCCATGGGGTTAAGTGTAAATAAATATGGAAATATATTTTGTTGGATGCAAAGTTGGAGATTTTAAGGTGACAGATTAAAATCCCCATTTTAGGGCAGTTGATTGGAAACTAATACAAGATTGTTAGCCCTCAGGTTAGGGAGTAGTGGGAGCTCTGGAGTGGCAGCCTGNTCATGCACGATAATGAATTTACTGGATTGGTTTCATTAATTCTAGAAGTATTAATAATTATCAATGGTCTCATGTACATTTCATGTCCTAGTTCTTCATGATTGTTGCGTACCGTGTGCACTATGTTGCATGGATAGCACATGGAAACCGGGACATAGACACGACACGACGTGGATACAAGACACTTCTATTAATAAAAAGATATGACAAGGATATGCTTTATAAATCATTATAATAAAAATTATTAATACAAACACACACACACACACAAACACACACACACACAGACAATACATATATATATATATATATATATATGATTTTAATTTCTTCACAATCCATATACTCATTGTAAAGAGAAAGGATATTTTCTTAAATTTGAACTCTTAATCACAATATTTTGTTTAGTCTTTGTAAATTTAACTTTGAAGTTTAGAAATTAGTTTAGTAAACTTAGTTCTTTTAATTAATATTTTGTTTGCATTCATTAAACTCATTTTAACTTGTCTTTCTTACTTTAATTTTTATAGTTTGGATATTGTGATTTATGTTATTATCATAAAAAAATCCATCTTCCAAACAAAGACTTGATAGTAGTAGACTAAAATTAGCCTAAGGGATTTCTTACTATGCTTCTCTATGGGATTGATATTGGGGTTTTTAAAGAAAGCCCTATATTACTTGAAGAGATACATGCACTTTCGTAGAACTTCTAGTGTGTGAACTATTTTTTATATTTTATAAATATTTTGATTTTTCATATTAACTACTTAATATAAATTGGGTCAAGTTTTTGGCCATATTTTTTAAAGCTAAATTACTGTGTAATTTCGGGATGGGTTATGTTTTTGGCACTGTTACTGAGGATTTAAATTAACATAAAACACGCAGAAAAACATCACACACTAGGGGCACATCAGTGTTTCATGGCTCCCCTTGGGTTTGGGTTTTTTAGAGAGTAGGGCGGTCGACCAGGCCAGGGGAGCTAGCTAGTTGGCACAGGGAAGTTCAGAGAAGCTTTAATTGTGGTTAGTTTGGTGCTCAATTAGGCTAAGGCATGAGTAAGTGGGTTGACCAATTTTGGGAACAGGGGTTGCAAAATTTGAGCGACCCTTGGTCTATGGCACCAAGTTAGGGTCCCAAGTGATGTGATTAGCATCCTAGGAGGTCTTAGGATGGTAGAAGTGATTAAGCTTGGGTTAATTTTAGAGGCAAAGGTTAATTTGGTTTTAGGCTCAAAATTCGGGTTTGAGCTGAAAGAATGGGTTTGAGCTTAACTTGGGCTCAGATCCAAATTCATTAAAGGCTCAATTTGGTCTAGGGGAGTTCCATGAAGAGTTTAAAAAATGAATTTGGTGAAATGCAAATGATCACATGGCTTGATTTTGATGAAATTTGGAATTGGGTCAATTTTGGGTTATTTTGTTTGAGCTTGGATTTTGGGCTTCAAATTGGGTTCAATTGGGCTTATACATGATGCATTTTGATTTATATTTGAAATTGGAGGAGTTTGAAATGAATTTGGTAGAAATTGATAATGATTTGGGGATTTTAGGCATTTAGAGGTAATTTGGGAATTTTGGCCAATCTGGTTTATTTGGGTGCAATTGAAGTTGTTAGGTAGTTAGGATTGGTTGGGAGAGGCTTATAATGATTTTAGAGATTTTGGCAAATTTTAGAGCATGGGGGTATTTTGGTAATTTTAGGAAAGTTAGGGGTATTTTGGGAGTTTTGAGGGAATTAGGGTGTTTTGGGCAATTTGAATGGTTTGAAGTGATTTTTTGGTAGGAATTTGTAATTTGGGCAATTTTCGGAATTTTAGGGTTTCATGGACATTTTGGAAAATTTTAAAAAATTTTGGAGTAGAAGGTCAAAGATGGGTGTTTAAGTGGAATTGAAGGCTATTGAAAATGCTAATCATAAGGACAACCCTTTGGGGCCATGAGACCAATGGGCACCTATTTTGGATCCTCCACGTGCTGGTCCTAGCCACCTTAACCAAAGGCTAAGGGCTTGGGGACCACCCACATGAGTTTCCAAAAGAGTGGGAAACAAGCTAAGTGAAAGTGATTTTGGGGTTTTGAGAATGTGTGTGAGGGGTTTGAACATTTGTGTGTGTGTAGGTCTGACCAAGAACAAAACCAAGCCACCCAAGGCTAACCCTAAGGACTGCCAATCTTATGAGGACTCCTCTTGAGCTCCCCAATGTTGGTTTCATCCTTCTAAGTGCTACAGGTCGAAACTTCACATGTGGAACTCTAGGAAGAGTAAAAAAATGTTTAGAATTTCTATTGTGGTAGGGTTTCATCATTAGTCTTTTAGGATAGTTAACAAGAATGTCCTATGGATAGATTATAGGCTTCTAAGGAAGAAAGACCAAACCTCAACAAAAGTGATGTCAACAAATGGGCTCCAAATAGGTGTGGTGTGTCGGACGAGCACACCGCACGTATTGATGTTGACCGAAGAGATCAGCAAAACCAACACATACATTCTAAGCTGGCATTCTAAGCTAACTAACTTGGAACAAAAGGTAGAATGAGTGAAGAAGGCTTTCACTTGGGAGTAGTGGGTGAACCATCAATTGAAGTTGTGAATTTTTAATTGTGATCATGACTCTTTTACCCTTATAAAGGGGTGTTTTATGAATTTAGGTGGGCAACCATCAGGGTTCCTTGTTGGGAACTCGATGGTCGCGGCAAGCTCGATTTGTTTTTTATTTGAATTTAGATTTTAATTTTTGATTTCAACTTTGATCTTGAATTATAATTTTGAGTTAAATTTTGTGATTTTATGGAATTTTAAATTAAAAAAAGTGAGAAGACCGGGCTGAGATGGAATGCACGGGACTCATATCCAACTCAAGGACTAGTGAGAAAAAGAAGTGCTACGTTGGGAAGGAAAGCTTGGTGACACACATCCAACCCAAGAGGTAACAGAAGTACGGAGAGTGCCACATCAGGAAGGAAAGCACTGAGATTCACATCCAACATAAGAGGTGACGAGTGGTGCTAAGATGAGAATAGGATAACTTACTCGATTTAAGGGGGTTCACACCTATATTAAAGTGTTGAGACGAGAATATGAAGTCTTAATCCATTTAAGGGGCCTCACACCTATCTCGAAGTGTTGAGGTGAGAATAGGATGCCTTACTCCACTTAAGGAGGCCTCACACCTATCTCAAAGTGCTGAGAATGTCACATTACAAAGGAGAACACAAAAGCTCACATCCAACCCAATAGGTGACAAAAGGGAATCAAAATTTAGGCACTGAATCTAAGATGTGAATTGAAATTTAAGTATCAACTTCGGAATAAGAATCAGAATTTAGGTACCGATCTCGAGAATTTGATTTTTCTACATTAGCAAGGAAAGCTCAAGGATTCTCATCCAATCCAAGAGATAGCGGAGGGAATCAAATTTTAGGTACTGGCCCCGAGATGAGAATTAGAATTTAGGTACCAACCCTGAGAATGAGAATTAGAATTTAGGTATTGACCTTGAGAATTTGATTTTGCTACAGTGGGAAGGAAAGATCAGGGACTCACATCCAACTCATAAGGTAGCGGAGGGAATCAAAATTTAGGTACTGATCCCGGGTTGAGAATGAGAATTTACTTACCAACCCTAAAGATTTGATTTTGCTACATTATGAAGGAAAGCTCAGAGACTCACATCCAACCCAAGAGGTAGTAGAGGGAATCAGAATTTAGGTACTGATTCCAGGATGGGAATCAAAATTTAGGTACCGACCCTGAGACTGAGAATCAAAATTTAGGTATCGACCTCGAGAATATGATTTTGCTACATTGGGAAGGAAAGCTCAGAGATTCACATTCAACCCGAATCCAAATTTAGGTATGGTCCCTGAAGATTTGATTTTTGCTATATTGGAAAGGAAAATTCAGGGACTCACATCCAACCCAAGAGGTAGCGGAGGGAATTAAAATTTAGGTACTGATCCCAGGATGGGAATCGAAAGATTTGTGAGTGCAAAAAACTTCGCGAAAAGAAATGAGGGAATTTGTGGACACTTCATGCAGAGTTTAAGAATCTTGTGAGAGTGGAAGTTATGAAAATTTGTGTGAATGGTGGACTTTGTGGTGCGAAGAGTACGAAGTTTCGAGTAAATTTGTTCTTTATTTCTATCATTTTCTTTTATTATTAGTATATTTTCTAAATTTGATGTTCTTTCATTCTCTTTTAACTTTGAATTTTAATTTCATTTATTATCAAATTTTTTTTGTATCGTTCTTTGTTCGTTACAGTTTGGGACTAACGTATGGTCCTGTGGCTTTTTATCGATCGCACAAACGTGGCAGCTCAAAAACACATGCTGAAGCAACAAGAAATGATCTTCGTTAATTTTTTGCTGAAATGTAGTACAACTTATCATATGCAGACGCTACCCAACATAACATCAGGAGTACATCCATGTAGAAACTGTTGATTCTTGTGTCATATGCTCCCTGCTTCAGCACATTACAAAAAGTAGCAAACACCTGTCTGTCCCCTGAGGTCGTCCTGTGATCAAACTAACCTCCTAAGCCACGCTCCGGGACAAAAATCCCCTTGCGTATACTTAGAGATACAGTTATCTCACAGCTCAAGCGTCAGAGTCACTCCAAGTCTGGGTCGGGCCGATATCCATACGATATCTTGCTATCATCCATCCTTCGTACCTTTTTTTAGAGATTATATCCCAGTGCTCGATTTACTTTTCTCCTTTCATTAAATTTGGATGAAAACTTTATTTCAACCATTGCAAGGTAAATAATACCGTAAGAAATAATATCCCACTTTTATGAATTTAACTGGATTTAACCTAAATAATACCAAACATATTTTAAATTTAACCTCATTGCATTGTTTAAATCCAGTTCTTTCCGATTTAATAAATTCTATTTAAATTTGAAAAAAATGTTCTCCGCCAACAAAGTGAAATCGCTAGTACGGAACAATCTCCTAACCGGTCCGGGCGCAATCAAATTTGCACAGCATAACAACATTGACTAACAAAAGACCTCGCAGAACAGAAGCCGTCAATTTGGTCGGCATTCCCCAACAGCTATCATAAGAACACTTCATCCTTCCCAACCCCTGTCGCAAGTCCAAACCTTTCATGGCGCCTCATGAACAAAACTAGTATTAGCAACTACTTCCTGCATATTCGATCCATGACTACAACAAACGCCATTATAAGCTCACAGTCCACTCCTGCCTTGACATTCAGCGTGAACACATCATCTCCAAGCTGTACCAAAGAATTCGCCTTTTTCCGAGTTATTTGAGCCACCATCTCCTCCCAATTCCCTCTACCCTTCCTTATTATTCTGCAAGATCTGCTCCTAAAGCTTCCCTCCACCCAGAATCTTGGCTCTTCTTCATCAGTAATGCGACTAATCATAAACACCTCGGCTACATCCATCTGGCAATGAAGAATGGATGGTCTTCTCATTGAGAAAAGTCGCTTATTTGATCTTGTCTTCTTTTTCTCTCCTTCATATGCATCCCATTGATCATGCATGCTTAGCATCTGCAATGATGTTGCAATGAGCATACAAAGTTAATAAATTCAGAACATTTTAATTAATATTTAGTAAAAAGGAGTCACCTTTGGCTGGAGAGATAGGAGAGGCTTTCCTGCTGCGTCCATGAGGAGGAGCGTTTTCTGGTTTCTGCGATAGTTGTCAATTCTGAAGGTTAATTTGCCATCTGCATCGTACACGGAGAAGCCATCCATCCCTACGAATCCCATGCTCGATCTTTTCCACACTGTCCATCTCATTGTCGACGTTGTAATTGTTGCTGTTGTGGTCGTCGATCTCATCATCAGCTCTGTCTCTCCGTCCTCATCAATGATGGGATGTCTCTTGCCGAACATTGTATTCGAAGGATGGAGTTAATGGGTCAAAATGTTTGGGTGTATTTATAAACATATATGTCTAAGGAGATTACTTTTGCGTGAACAACATGTCAAGAATAAATCAAGAATGGGCAGACAGTACTTAGTCACAAATTGTGACAGGTGGAGCCATAAGTTTTTCAAATAGGGGCACAAAATGATTTTTTTTTTTAAATTTCTCTGATTTTTTTCTTTGAGTTTATAAAGGAACCGAATAATATATTTTTATGAAAGCGGGGGTTTATGTGTATATAAGCAGTGACTTATTGTCAAATAAAATAAATTTTCGTAATAATGGGAATTGCTGGCAATGATTTTATTAAGCATCTCACCCTTGAACGGTTGATTTGACATAAAATAATTGGACAAACGATGGGTTAATTTTCTATATATATTTTTTGTACATTTAAATATTTATTTATTTATACTCATGTTTATTAAAGTTTAAACATATAATTAACATTTATTAAATATATCATTTCTTAATATTTATATGATTTGTGTGTCTACAGGATTTAGATTTTTTCCGACGGCCACAATCTGTCAGTTATGATAAGAAAAATTATTATTTTTAATGTTACCGACGATTTTAAGCTTATAGGTAAAACACTTGCCGGTAATTTCAAAACCGACCTATATTCCAACGGTATAAATTTAACGACAGTTGTCCGACAATTTAATGTTGTAGTTTTTTTTTTCGAAAAAATTCGAGTCGTTAGTTATCGTCACTTTGTATAACCGACAGTTCTTCCGTTAGTGATTGCAATGTTACACCCGTTGATTTTTTTAAGCAGGAAAAACTGTCTGTTATATGTCTTTTATGTATCGTTTTTTATAACGGGTGAAACTGTTAGAAAAGTGTTGCACCCACTTATTTTTTGACGCGGGTGTTGGTTAAGTGTTGTTTAAGTGTCTTCTTTAATAACATGCTAGTTAACTGTAAGAAAAGTGCTGCACCTGTCGTTTTTGTGTGATACACCTTGAGTCGTTGGTTATGTGTGAGTTAGGCGTCGGTAAAAGTATTCATTGACTAGCTATCGGTTTTACCTGCGGATAAGTTTGAAACCATCACAAAGCCGACAACAAAGTATCGAAATCCTTAGCATAAGGAAAAAAGCTATTTCTTTCGTATTTACATTTACCACACCTATTAGCACAGCATTAAATATACAATTTCAAACATTTAACGAAATAACATAGCTGTCAAATAGTAAATTATTTAACCAAATAATGAAATAAGTAAAATCAATTTACTCTAAAATATGTTCATAAAAAAATATATGTCTAAATGTACATAAACATAAAAAAAAGTAAAAAAGAAAACTCCTTATAATCATTCTCCTCTATCTTGTCAACCACATTGTCAACATCCTCTGCCACTTCCTCCTCCTCTAATGTTGTTGTTGCATTTGTCATGCTCCCTCATCCTCTGTCAGAAGGAATCCAACTTAGCTTTCAACTTGGCCTCCAAGTTGGCCTCCAGCTCCAACCTCATCTGAGAGAAGCGGGTCTCCATCTCGGTAGAGAATGCCGCAGTATGCCTGAAGATGTCCTTATCTCATGCGATAGAAGTAGAAACTGCAAATGCACTGATGGATGGGTGAGCGTCGTAGGCAAACCTTTGCAACCTAAGTCCGTAGACTCGACCCTTCTTCTTCCCTCTAGCAGTCTCCCTCCATAGGTTGTACTCAGAAGAATCACGCTCGCATATCATGTTACCTCTTGAAGCTTGGAATTGGCTCTCCTACAGCTTCTGGAATCTCTCCTGCAAATAAAAATAGTTACATTCAGTTAGAGCTAATATGTATTAACATCAAACTGGTTTAGGTCGTTAATTACCTGGATCACATGGGAATCGTCGTCAATCTAGAACTGGTCAGACTGCATTCTGTGGGTGCACTAATGTACATCGGCGACGAAGGACTCTCTTTCAATCTCCACAACATGTCCATAAATCAAAATTGATAGAATATATGTTCAAAAAATAGAAAATCTTATTGAATAAATGAAATATTATCAGCTTATGCTTGTATTCTGTATATGGAAGCGTTTCAACAACTTTCTTGGAGGGCCCCATACATCCATAGTCCGACGACCTATTCTATTTTGCTTGCTTCCTCTTCTTATAATAGTCCAAAGAATCACATGCCTTAAGAAACATGGCAAAAACATTCTTTCCGGGCCATAGAGGGCACTGTCACGATTTTCAGATATCGCCTAACATGTCCCATAAGTGATTGCTGCCCTTGAGCTCAAAGTTACGTCAGATGTGCGCCTCGTGCTCAAGGGGTCAGGAGAATCGTTTCTACAAATATTACAGGGATTAAGTTCGATTGATAATTAAATAAATTAAATAAATTTGTTTGTGAATGATACATATCGTAAACTCCTAAAATCAAAGTTCTCAAATGACTATCAGAATCTTTTTTCATAATAAGTATTTTGAGTTGTACTTGCTCCAAATAATATCCCAAATGACATAAATATCAAGGGTCGAGGGTATAACCTTAAAAAAACAATTTTATAGTTTTATATTAAATTGAAGAAATACAAAGATTATTGACCGTATTTAAAAAAAAACATAAGTGTTGTTGGCAGGCTTGATGTGGTAGTTGTAGCCTATCGACTCCTACCCGGTAGAGTTAGTGTGAGTCTTTCATGTACTCAACCCCGCTACACTTGGAGTGGTGGGAGTGTGGGTGCCAAGATTGTGGCGGGGAAGGGGGTACATAGTTGGGTGTAGAGGTGAGGGTCGGGGTAATGGTGTGGTTAAGTGTATGGGCTGGGGCAGTGAGGGGTGGGTGCGTAGTGATACACAAAAAATAAATGCATTTTTAGACTCATATTTTATACTCATTTTTGGTGATATTGCACTTTAATCGAATGTATTTTAATGTTTTCTTGCAGGTTGTTGATTTTTAGGGTTTGAAGCAAAAATGATGAAATTTAGAGTCAAAATTAAGTTTTTGAAGAAATGCTCAGCGTCGGCAGCGCCGAGGTCAGCGCCGATGACGCAAAACAATTTAACGCTGAAGATTTTTACACAGCGCCGACGAGACCAAAGGCGGTGCTGACCCCGTTTCTAGAAGGTTCTATGTATTTTGACGACTTTTTGAAGAGTTTTTGGAGGCACCTCTTGGAGAACCGACTTTGGGTTCTATTTGGGGCCGAATTTCATCAGAAAATGGGCTCCTATACGTTTTTGGCTCCTCTATGTTTTTCGATCCTCTACATTCATTTTTCGTTCCACATCATTCCATTCCACCACTATATTGGAGTCAATTAGTGATTTTGCTTTCATATTTTAGAGTTTTTGTGGTGAGATTTAGTGTGAAACTTTCCTTAAGAGTGTTGGAAAAGGAGAAAAGTAAGAGAATTCTTCTTCCCGTATTTCTAGGGAAATGCTACAAAGGATTTGCTTTGAGAAAAAGTTCCAGATAAGTTTATTTGTTTATTTATTGTTGTCTGAATTTTATTTTATATATGAAATTTGTGTTTTGTAGTATCTTTCCCATAAAGTCTGAGTAGTTCCCTCCATCTTTCTCTCTACTCTGATATGGTGAAATGAAGAGATAAAATGAATGTGTCATAATTAAAATATAAAATAAATTGTGATAACTTTTCAATTCCAAACTTAATTTATTTTTTAGTCTGACCAATTGATNCAATTGATTTGTTAAAATATGCTGTGAAACATATGATCCAGGAAATGGAGTATGAGTTCTACAACAGAGTGATGATCACATTTAATTTCATGAAAGAAAAATTCGTTCATGTATTTAAGTATAAATAAATAGGAAAATATTATTTGTTGGTCATGGAATTAAGTGTAAATAAATAAGGAAATATTCTTTGTTGGGTGTAGAATTGGAGAATCCTTAGGGTCATCTCTAATTTGGTCTTAGTGTTTAAAAACTAAAGCGAGAGTTAGCCTTCAGGTGAAGGGAAATGGAAGCTCTGAAATGGGAGCCAGTATCCTCCTAGCCTAGCCACGAATTTAGGGACTAAATCTAAGATTAACCAATGATTTCTATGCACTATATCAGGCTAGAGAATTAAAATTGCTCCTATTTGACACAATCCATATTAAAAACATTTATCTCATCTCATTTCACCAGAATTTTATTGTAGTTGGAAGAATGTTTTTTCACATAAGAAATCTTTATTACTTAAGCATAGTTCTTATATTAGTATTTAATATTTAAAAGTTGCATTTCTGTTTTTGCTAATAGTTAAGTAATTTAGTTTGGTTAAAATCTCAACATTCGAAATTAGTGACAGTGATTTCGTTTGATTTTCTATAAATTTCCTATTTAAATTTATTATTGCTAACTTACACTTTCCCGTAGAATCGATATTTGGGGCTTAAATAGAAATTTCATTATTACTTAATAACGATACGTATATTTGTGTAGAATCCCATTATTCATTGCTTATAATATATATATATATATATATATA
>JXCR01055077.1:0-11164 GCA_002079205.1 Phalaenopsis hybrid cultivar | reverse complement strand
GCACCTTCAAAGAATGGCTATTATCAAGATACTGTCTTTTGACAAGCGATGAATAAAAACATATTAAGTGTATACCTACAAGGCAATAAAATAATCTTGATCATGCTGATTTGCAATCCAATCTGGTATTTAGATCCCTTTCTGCAAACTTCTTGCAACTAAAAACATTAAAACTCCAATTCAAAACATAAAGAAGGCTAGCTATGATGTGCTCCAATATTGCAGTGCTAACGTGTAAAAGAGTTATGCCATGAGCAGCGGCGTTATGGTCTTTTAAGCTGCACAGGAGCTTAATTTAAAGTTAAAAATAACTACGCTAAAACACTATGACAAGAAGATGAACAAGCAACCAAGCATCATATGAACTAAAAAATAGCCAATTTGTCTTTCACCTTCACAATCAAAATTTTCCAACACAAAAATAAAAAAAAACAGCAATAATAATACTCAAAATGGTAACAAATAAATTGCAATACTAATGTTAATCTGGAAGTAATGAGCCGGTTTACACTGGTGGAGAGCTTGCATAGAAGTGAAATAAAAAAATCTCCTACATTAAAATAAAAACAAACTACAGTTTGAAAAAAAATAAATGATTATGACAAAATTAAATATAGGAAGTAAAATTATTAACAACACAATATAAAACCAGGAAGATTCATTTTTGTTTATAATTCTACAACAGTTTCTAAAGCCTAAAACAACTATTTAATACAAAATGGCGCAACAGTATAATTGCATAACTATAATACGGTTAATTTTACAACATCAAATGTCTCCATGTTTCAGGAAGCAGCGGCCATTATGCACCACAAGCATGCCTAATCTATTAAAATAAGAAAAGATTCTTCAGTGATATAATTAGTCAGCTGCGATTGTATGTATGGGCCTTGCGCTCATCATCTTATTACAAAATTTTCTCCATAAAACAAAAATAATGATTATAAATCCATAATGAAAAAGAACAGTTCGATTTACAATTTGAAATATTGACAATGTCACTAACAAGGCTTCAATGACATAATGGTTAAAAAAGTAAAATGAAAAATATGATTTCAGCAAGATAACAAAAATCCTGGATAAAATTTTTACTCACAAGTCATACGTGAAACTGAAACAGTGTCATATGTCCTGTTATCACGGAAAAACCAGAAGCATTAGTACAAATCAACTCCATAAAAAAATTAGGGGCTTTTATAAATGTACCGCCCAATTCTCATGTATTTACATATCTAACACCAAAACTTTGTTTTCTAAATTCATATCATCCAAATCATTCATGTGACATAAAAAAGATCAACATTTTATTTTCAACTATATATATATATTAACTTTTTAAAAGTGAAATACACATTTTCATGCATAGGTAAGGTGGTAAGTAAAAATTATGGTTTAGGTGTTAGATATGTAAATACATATGAGTGCGTCGAGTGTAGGTGAGTTGGTGGTGCTCTGCGAAAGTCCTCTCGAACCGGGTTCAAATTCACGACCAAACGGGATTCAAATTTGCACATGGGATTGGTTGGGGAATTGGATTGCATGTATGTAAATCTTCCAAAAAATTATTACCATGGTCAAAGATGACTTTTTTCTAATGACATTCTGTGAGAAAACAAGCAGCTATGAGAGGTTCCTACGCTAACTTTGTGTGGTGCAAAGCAGCTGTGAGAGGTTCCTACGTCTAACTTTGTGTGGTGCAAATGCCTTCTAACTAAAAATTGAGCATTTGTCTGTCAATCAGCAAAACAACCAAAATAGTGCATGCCTTCTGTCCTGCATAGCGCTGTTAACAAAAGTCATAAATGCTAAATCCCAATCAGTAAAAACAACAGAACCCCGGTTGTTACCGCTTGGCAATTAGGAATTTTTTTACAGCATTTCTCAACCTGCCTTAGAAATTTGACGTTGCTCCTCACAAAAACTCCACAAAAGTGGAGGGAACCCATAATGGCAAAAGCAGAGAGTTATAAATGCACACACGTAATATTGACCACCAAACTATCGGATCGTCAGTAAATTGTTACAAATTTTGGTGGTTCGGCAACAAATTTGTGCTCATCAACATAAGTCATCCTTCATCCAGTATTATGGTGAACAAAATGACAGATGTAACAAAAGAGTTTCAGCCTCCACAATATAATTGAAAAGACATTAGCCCAAAAAATATATAAAAAAAATTTATGTAAGCACGATCTAACCAATGCAGTTGCTGATGGAAAGAATGCCCAAAGGTCATGCCTATTTAAGAAACCAAAGTCAGACTGTAGGGTTAATACAAGCCAAATTTATGCAGTCTAACAAGGTTCTTCAAATCAAATAAAACAAAGACTCACTTGCAGTCTAGAACTGGGGAGAAAAATATGCAGAAAACATTTGCATGTGGCTGGTCAGCTAGCGCAGCATACTTCTGTCAATGATCAATTCAAGCTCACAAAGATGAGACGAACCACAAAAAAGAAGAGGACAATAGTTTATTTATTCCATTTGATTGTAGCCGAGTAAGTGGATGTAAATGTGCAAGCAATTCAAGTAGATTTGCAAGGCTAAAGGATAAGATTAGCATTTAAGTAGATTTTCACTTTGATTATAAATATGAGAGCTCTTACGGATGTAAAAGCAATCTACTGTATATTATACTTTTGATTTTACATTGATTTTCATTTTGAATGTTAACCTGGAGACCATAATTCACAATTTCCTTTCTTTGCAACAGTATACTGATAAGATCAGTTTCCATGCAAGATCTATATTAGGCAAATATTAAACTATCATTTGTGATGATTTCGTGTATTTCTTTATTTTTCATCTGAAGTGGCAAAAGTTAGCATTAGATGTTTGTCATAGTGAATTTGACATTCCGTGCATGATTTTATGACTCTCGTCATTGAACTGTATCAGGATACCCTAGACCATATTGCCCTGAACCCAGAGTTCTTCAAGTACAAAAATGAAAAAAAAAGACAAAGATGTTAAAATAAGAGAACATTATATGATTAAGTTGCAAAAAAGAAATACTACAATTTTTTGTATAAGTGTAATAGCATTTCAATTTTGGATTAACATCATGCTTATGCAATACATCTAAGTAACAACTTGAAAAAAAAGGCAATTATATCTCTCCTTCAGCCAAAAGCATTAAATTGAAAATGAGAAGAACGCAGCTTTTGAATTCATCACAACGAATGCGGTGTTGAGATGCTTGCACTTCGATAAAGTGCTGGTCCTTGTTTTTAAAATGGCATTTATCAATGCTTAAATAAAACCATGCAAAAGTCCGCAAACAACCTAGTCCACTCGAAATTATATAATTGACACATTCAAATGATATAATTAACACATTTAGATAAATATAACATTCAGCGTCTCTGAAATTCGAAATAATTTTATTTGGGACAAGCAAAACATGAAAGATGAGCATGAATAACACCTGACTATGATTTTACTTATCTCTTACAATCCTTGTTCACTTTGATTCATGCTATTTTACGTGTGCCTCCAACGTGTCCTGTCTTCCACCCCTTCGCGTTGTTAAATGCATGGTCAGGATAATAGCAGAATGAGGAAGATGTGAAAAATTAAGTTAGTAGATAGAGTAAGCAATCTAGAAAGCTAAATGAAATCATAAGTAGATGTTTCAACTACCGAGTATTCACGATATGCAGATGCAGGCACCAACGTGAATGCATATGCATGCAAGATACTGTGTTTTGCTTCTCCTGACATAACAAGTAACCCCACAATTCCAAGATCCAAAAAAATAAATAAGAATATGAAATGCATATAACATTAAAAACTAAAAGTATGTAAGATGGCATACAGCCATTTCTAAATAAAAGTAAGCCGCATAGCGTAAAATGCAGATTAAAAAGCTTCAGAAAGCATCTATCACTGTTGTTCAAACAACTATGAAGTGAAATGGAGCATCAGAGCAATTGGCAAAACTATGAAGAATAAACTAATAGTAGCATTAAAAAAAATTAAATGAAAGAAAATTGTAATTTTTTTCTTCACTGCTTTGACCAAAGTACAAATTTCGATAAGAAGCAAATGATTTGTAAACGCAAAAATCATTTGATCACTTACCATAAGTATTCAAACTAAAGAAGATCGTACCTCCATTAAACACAAAAAAATTTCCAAATGTCCCAATTAACAGCTTTTAATGCTTCCCAAGTAATCTTTCTTTGAAATGGCACTTCAAAACCTGCCATCTTTATAACTGCAGTATCAGTCCAGGCATCAACATGGTTGCCAAAAACAATTTGTAACTCCGCCAAATAATGAAATTAATTCATTAGCAATGAAGAAGTAGAATGGATTAATGAAAAGTAGGTAGATTTATATGCAGGCCACTAAATTTATCCACATTTACATATTTAACATTCAAATTTCACTACTTGCTCACCATTCAAATTTATTAACACCATCAAAACTACCATGAGAGACCAGTCTCACTAATTTACATCTCCTCCATTAATAACTCACAAATAATAATAGCATCCATGGCCGCCAAAAACTATTGCCAAAAAAATAAAAATAAAAAAAAGAGAAGAAAAAGATTGCTACTCCAGATCAATGCTTTGAAAGGAAATAAGAGGAAAAAAGGAGGTAGCAGAGACTATAGAGCAAGACTTCAAATAACTTAAGGGGATACTGGGAGGTAGCAGAGGTTGTAAAGCAACTGCTATAAAATATGCACTTCGCAAGGGAGTACCAGGGGAGATGGAGAGGTAGTAAATGTTGTAGAGCAAGTGTTGTCACCAACTATGAAGAGGAAGAGGATGGTGTAAACAACTTTGCAACAGAGATAAGTAAGGAGGAGAAAAAATATGAGNCTTCGCAAGGGAGTACCAGGGGAGATGGAGAGGTAGTAAATGTTGTAGAGCAAGTGTTGTCACCAACTATGATGTAAACAACTTTGCAACAGAGATAAGTAAGAAGGAGAAAAAATATGAACACTCAAATTTCTTTTAATTAATAGTTTTTTTCCATTTTATTTTCACAAATTGGATACTTCAATGATGTGAAATATCGTTTTTGCTAGCCAGGGCTTCATAATTTTTATCCACCCAAAATCAACACTCAAATTTTATAAGCTTTCTCGCCCTGAACTCTTCATTCCCATTTGACAAATTTCAACAATAAATCAAGGCAAAAGAGAGAAAGCCATAATAGATCCAATATGTAACAAAATTATCACCTTGGTAAATCAAAACNACTGAACTCTTCATTCCCATTTGACAAATTTCAACAATAAATCAAGGCAAAAGAGAGAAAGCCATAATAGATTCAATATGTAACAAAATTATCACCTTGGTAAATCAAATAAGCTAAATAACCATGCGAATATTCCAAACCGTGACATGAGAGGCATAGCTCAACCTGTTAGTGCAAGGCATTTAAGATGTCTATCAACCATCAAACTTCTCAATTAGAAGTTCCAATTGCAACTTAATGAATAAAAAAGTACAACCAGCAGAAACTTTCTATCTAAAACACCACAATTATGAATTAATGATCTACTGTTCGCATGATAAGTGATGCTTATTCCTTTGGGATTTCATTTAAAAAAAGATAAAGTTGTGTCCATGCCACTCAAAATTTGTCTATTAACAAAACTAAACTACCCTCACAACATAAGTATTGAGAATTTAATAAGAGTGAAATGTATTTGGGCATTGCACATTTTGAGATCTAGGTGGAGTAATATACAAAGAGGTATATGGCAAGTTTAATAAATAGCCAAATTTCGAGTGCTACACAAGAAATTTCCTCCAAAAATAATTATCATTTACAATATAAAAAAATAAGGTAAGATCCATTGTTTCTTCTATTACTAGGATCAATACAAATTTAAAAAAAAATAAGTTAGGAGCAAGAGTTTGTGATAAGGAAAAACACAAAAATACAACGCATAAAAAAAAAATAATATGTCAACTCGTAGTTGCATGGAAAAACATAGAAGGGAATCAATACAGAGCTAGACGTAAAAATGATTGCACTTTGAAAGAATTGAACCATAGCACACTGAAATGCAATATGCCCAAAGGCCCAACCAAATGACAAGTAACACGCATGGCATGAAATTAGAAGTCTACAGTGCTAATGATTAGCAAATGATCTATCACGAAATAGATGCACACAAGCAATACAGCTAATTTAACTCTTTGGACAAATTATCACAAACATAAAGTACCATATATCAAAGCTCAATCACTAGGCTAATGGCACATCTTTTTTCACTGCTAATATTTAGATTCCAGATTAGGAAGTTAACCGCAATGAGTTCCGATTAAATTTGTATGTTTTGATATTTTGTATGATGTCACTTCTTACAAAATCAATTCTTCTTTGTTTGGGCATGCAGTTAATTCTATTTTTTCATATCTACGAATTACATTTTTCATGGCCCTATTACCACAAAAGTAAGAGTAATATTTATACCATTACCCCATTAATTTACCATTATTATATTATTATTTTAAAAGAAAAGGCAAAACTGGTGACTTTCTAACCCTAAGACTTGAACTCACTTCAGCTTCAAGTATGAGAACCCACTTTCACCCAATTACAACAAAGAAAATGCTTGACTTCTAAAAATGAGATTCACTCACTTATGGATACCTACAACGAAGCAAACTGGCCCAAACAGCATATTTGGAGTACACGTAGTCAAAATAGTGTAGCTACAACCCTTTATTTTCCTTTAAGAATAATAATAGTAATAATTGCACAAAATAAGTCATGATTCATGAGAACAACAGAGCGAGAGTCAAACAAAAACAAAAAAAAAGGAATAGTAATGCAGACGAATTATTATAATGACAAGTTTGTTCACCTGTTTAGGGCTAATTTAGCATTTTATCTCATGAAAAGAACAATAAGACAATGATAAAGTTCAATAGAAAATATCTGAGGATTTCTAGCTGTTGACAAGGAACCCATATAAAATTGAAAGGGTGTTGAACCTAACCAAATCCTATGTTAAAACAAATTTAAAAAAATATATATTCATGAGGAAATACATCCATATGAATCGGTATAATATATATTAGTAAACAGAATTAAGGAATCTGTTTCGCTTCATTAGTATACAATAATCGACCGATAGAATGAGCAACTCTTATTCCAACCCCCTAAAATCAGAGGGTAACCACATTTAATATATAGGAATTTGATGAAATAACCAAATCATTTTTAACCTATTTCAAGTCCTGATAGAAAAATTTTAAAGCAGTCCTTGCAGATTTCAAGAAGTTGTACACCAAAATAAAAGCTCAAGAAGAGCAAATATTATAATGCAACTTGTGTTATCCGTGTCACAAAGATGTAGTAATACACCAGAATTTCAAAATCACTGTTTAAAAGGTGGAAAATAAAATTTCTTAGAATAGATAAGCTTCTTACAGTTCAGGATTATTGCAAATTTGGTCGCTAAATCAAATGAGAGAATAGATTTGTTTGTTTTAAAAGCACTCAACCAACAAATGATAACAGGGACTGCATATGAAATCCAGAACAAAGAAGGGTGATGGAATAGGCATTCATATTTTCTTGCTATGTATGCACTTCTGTAAGCTCACACAATAGTTCCAAACTTTATTGAACCCATTAATTGGATATTTTGACGAATAAAAATGCTTATCTTTGAATCTCTTAAATAGACATGATAGCTTTTATGAGATCCATAAGTCTTTCTGAACTTTGGATGGCATCTTCATGGACAAAAAAGGACAATCGTTAGTGATCCATGTCATGATTGCAAACTTTTTAAAGCAACCTACTCAGCAACTGTCATATTTAGCAGTAACAAAGATGAGATGCAAATGCAGCTTGTAAGTTTGGCGCCCAAATTTAACCATATAAAAGTTAGAATGTTTATGCACCGATCATTAAAGTTATTTCAAGATTACTTCTTATGTTAACTTCAAGGAAATGCATGCAAATGCAATCTGCAAGTTGACAAGCAAATGTTTTCCGCATATTTGTTACCTAATTCCCTTTGTAGCACTTCATCACAATGGGAGTACTGTGAATATAAATATCTTAGTATAACATCTCAACATTAACTATTCGATTAGTGCTTCAGTCATTATTTTGGTCGATTGTGATAAAATGTTTGGAAAAAAAATCTTTGTGATGCTTAATAATTTACGCATTTGAATTCCATTTAAATAGTTAAAAAGTGATATTTGATTCAAAATGACTGGAACAGAATTTCTGTTAATGATCCCCCGTCTCCTCAGAGGATTTGCTAGTGTAATTTGAAAATGCAATTAAACCAAATGACAACATAGAACGTACCTAAAAAAACAGGAAATCACAAATAAATCAAGATACTTGGCCTCAGAAATTACAGCAAAAGAAACGCACCCGAGGGAGAGTGATGTGAATACAAATGCATCTGGAAAATTAAATTGCCTTAAAGAATTGCAATAAGAGTTTCACATTTTTACCACTCATGCATGATCTTCATTTGTAATTCCTATAATCTCCCTAAAAATTAATTTCCTTCCAAACTATAAGAGTTTTTAATATGCCCAAAAATCATCATAAATCAGGAATGTTAATTAATAAATTACCTTTCCTTGATAATTAGTGAAGATAAACCATCCGTTTTCTTCAGTTCTGGAAAGAAAAGAACTTTTCTCATCTCTTAACACCATTTGTCTCTTGCAAAGAAAGCAGCAAATATTACAACTCATAACAAAACATGTTTATTAATGCATTCAACAAACTTCTAAGTTACAAACCAGCTTTCGAGCACATTATGTAAAAATAATCAGTCAAAATATGTACAGAAATTTTCATATTAAATTTGTCATAAAGGCACACCTTGCAGTCCAGGCTGCACAAAAAAAAACTTTCAAGGCATCACCAGCATTGAAGACCAGATAATCCTGCAATAGACGATTCCATTGAGGAAAATAAATGGATCTTATTGCCCCAAATTCATCTGGGGTTCCTGCTAAAGAACACCATCAATCGTTGGCTCACATAAACACGATGCCCATTTCAAATACATACAAATCTCTCACCTAAAGTAAATCAGTAATGACTGGAATTTAGATTATGTCACCCATTACTACTCACTTCTCTAAAGAGTCAAGGTATCTAACTAATGTGAATCCTTCCGCCTTAGAGTGGATCTGGGCACTTCATAATTCTTTGCCGATGCCTGAAAGCATGTTGTCATGACGAAGAAAATGCCTACTTGATATAGACAAGTTTGTTTTCTGCTGTTTTTGAATCAATGGCTCTAAATACCTGTCATGCCTATATTGAGCGGGAAATCTTGGCATAAAATCCTTTGTTGTTGGAAGGGGAGATTCATGAAACCAAGGATGATTAAGGGCATCTTCAGCTGTAATTCTCTGCAAAGAATAGGGGACAATAATAGAAGATATATGTTATAATTAAAGCAACATAAGGATATCATGAAAGAGAACCTATGGAAAAAGAAGTAGAAATTCTATCATAACCTCACCTGCTCGGGATCATAAGCTAGAAGCTTAGTAAGCAGGTTAAATCCAGTAGCAGAAAGACATGGCCGACCCAAAAATGATGCTGCAGACATTCGTGGAAATTTCTCCTGCAGCTTAAAACTAGAAGAAAAAAAGAGTTCAATGTTATCTCAGAAGGGACAACGGCAAGCAAGCATAAGAAAAAAAATGCTAGTGTGCTGGAAAATCAAATTTTATGTGGAAATTTAATTGCATTATTAGCAAAGCTAAAAAAACAACTTACGGCTTCTTGACAAATTTAACTTTGGCACCAGGCAAGCTAGAGAATCCAGGCCAAATTTTCTCATCAGGAGTTCCAAGAATTCTAAATATCTACAATAGAACAACTAAAAAGTTATAAAACTGTTGAAATTTTTTTACAAAAACTGATCGAATTTAAAACAAAATGCAGTGCAAAAAAAAAAGCATACCTTGTCAAGTTGATCAAGTTCACTCTTCCCAGGGAATAATGGTTCCTTGGTCAAGAGCTCAGCCATTATGCAACCCAACGACCACATATCTATTGCAGTTGAATATTCCTTAGCTCCTAACAGCAATTCCGGGGCCCTACAGTTGGAAGTTAAAGCTAAGTGTACCACAAATTAAATCAAATTAAGAAACAAGAAAGCAAAATTTCATAGTCTTAGAACATTATGNATATTCCTTAGCTCCTAACAGCAATTCCGGGGCCCTACAGTTGGAAGTTAAAGCTAAGTGTACCATAAATTAAATCAAATTAAGAAACAAGAAAGCAAAATCCCATAGTCTTAGAACATTATCCAACTTAATGAAATGCTCAATAGGGAGGCAAGCATAAAACCAACCTGTACCACAAAGTCACTACCAACTGAGTATATGGCTTCAATGGACTCCCATATTGACGAGATAAACCAAAGTCACATATCTTTAGCTCACCATGGTTGTTGAAGAGAAGATTTGATGTCTTCAGATCCCTGCAGAAAGCAGAGATAACAGATTCGAAATTAGATCAACACTTAAAGTTTCAGAAAACTAAAGCATAGCACAAGAAAACCAAAGCACAAGATTACCTATGCAGTACCCAATTATCATGAAGATGCTTGACACCAGCAAATAGCTGCACCATCAGACATTTAACTTCACTTATATGGAATGGTTTTTTCATTGTATCTATCAGCCCTTTGAGATCATGATCCATGTACTCCATTACTGTAAAAACAGCATCGAGATTCCTGCCCACAACAACTTCTTTAACTTCCACAATGGAAGGGTGGTGAAGAGATGACAAAATGTTAATTTCCCTCAAGGATGTCAAAGGGAAACCCTCGCTCTCCTTCTCCATCTTTACCTTCTTCAGAGCTACAATCTCTCCAGTTTTCTTGTCCTTCGCTCTATACACAATTCCGTAAGTTCCTTCATTAATCTTGTTAAGCTTCTCAAAATCATCTACAGTCCTGCAACCTTGGAACATGTTTATCCTTCTACAGCGCAGTTTCACGGAATCCAATGTCCTAATCCTGCAACCTTCTGATGAACCACCACTTCCCTCTCCATTTGAGTCCTTTCCACAAACAACCACACTATCAATCTCATCTTCCATGGGCTTCAAACAGGTCTCTTGGCCTAACCCATCAGATACAGAACCTTCCCTGAATGCGTCTTCACCAGTCTCCAGTCTCGCA
>JXCR01055064.1:16428-31589 GCA_002079205.1 Phalaenopsis hybrid cultivar | reverse complement strand
TGTCTTTCCAGAACTTTATTTTTAGGTAGCATTGGTCGTTGTTTTCACGTTAGCTGGGATTGAAGGGAATGATCTTTTTTTGGCTGCATGGTTCTTTTGTTTATGTTATGCTCATTGGTATTGCCGTGAAGTGAATGATTGTTAGTGTTGGTTACGTTTAATCTAGCATTTAAGAAAAGTTTATTTATTCAAAATCTCATGCTTCAAACCTTCTAAATCTTTGTTGTTAATTCATCAAATTTTGGGCTTTTTTGAATTTGGAAAAATCCTTATTGTCAATTGTTTATGAGTTTTAGCCAATACATAGATAACTTTGTTACAGTTCGGTTTTTTTTAGATTCCTATACAAGAAGGTATTCTTCACAATAATTACTTGAAAATCAACTCCATATGTCTACTTAGAACTTTGAACAACTTTTTTATTTGTAATGGCTTTTCTTTATCTATATTTTGTATGAATGATACCAAGGTTTAGGAATGTCTTTCGAGTAAAATAATTATGATGAATATAGTATCCATTTACGTGCAGTTCCGTTCCAATTCTCTCTTAACTCTATTTTACATTACCACATGTTAATTCTAAGTGCACTCGAGTTGTTATTTAGAGTTATTTAATTGAATTCTCTCTTAACTCATAGCATCTAAGGTTTACCTTTTAAAGGAAATTAGTGGTATGTATGTAAATTTTTATTTTTTTGGTTTTATTTGAGTTCTGAATTTCAATGTGCTGATGTGTTCCTCTCGTCAAAACAAAACAGGTATTTACATTTTTTTTTGGAAAGGCAGCTACTGGATTTTGTTTTAATCAATTTAGCATCTAAATACATTTATTTAGTGGTATGTATGTAAATTTTCATTTTTTTGGTTTTATTGCATTGATACTGGAACCAAGAATAAAGATACTTAAATACATGACAATTGTTTACTGTGTATGTAAATGCCCCTTAAAATTTTCATACTTATCAGGATCAACAATGATGACAACATCCCTCTTAACTCTTCCCTCCAACTAACTATTCACAAAGTAGAAAAAATTATTTAGGGTAGACTGAAATGATTCAAAATATAACATTTATAACATGGAGATCAGAAAATACTTAGCAATGGCTTCCCTCCAACTAACCATTCATCAAATTTTTTTTTGAGGCCAGACAAGAATGTAAGAAGAAGAAAATGCTGAGCAGACTTCCAAATCAAAAACTTATTCAAGCTCAGCTCAAGCTCAATTCAAGCATTAGTGAAAATGTTGAGTAGACTTCCAAATCAAAAACTTANCAACTAACCATTCATCAAATTTTTTTTTGAGGCCAGACAAGAATGTAAGAAGAAGAAAATGCTGAGCAGACTGCCAAATCAAAAACTTGTTCAAGCTCAATTCAAGCATTAGTGAAAATGCAGAGCAGACTTCCAAATCAAAAACTTATTTTTTTTTATTCCCTCAAAATTTTGACTGATTAACGCTTTTTAACATAATTGCAGGACAATGAGCTCGAGATATTCAGGGAAGTCGGGGCAAATGATGTGTCGATGTGGGCTACCGTCATTGCTTTTCACATCACGACAGACACATAGTTACGGACGATAATTCTACAGGTGCCCGCGGTGGGGACAAGGACGGGAAGACTGCAAATTCTTCAGGTAGGCCGACAGTGGAACTATTTCTACGTGCTCCCAATTGGACACAACTGCTAGAAGTTCAATAGTGCCACAACAGGAGAACACTACATGTGGTTCGAGTTCTTCTGTTTCTAGAATATTNGGGATATCTGAAGCCCTATCCAGATACGAAGTACCACATTCCTGATTTTGAAAGATCTAGTGGTGTCACACGGGGTAAAAAGGAAGTTTTAACAAAAGACACTCTTCATTGCGTGGGGTAATTGAAAGAGCGTTCGGAGTGTGGAAGAAGAAGTGGGTCATATTACGAGATATGCCGTCCTACCCTTTTCCAAAACAAGTACAAATAGTTGTTGGCACAATGACGCTACACAATTTCATCCAACGCCACCCTTCCAGATCGGATGCGGAGTTTGCCATTTTAGAAGATGATTCAGTGCAAGTCCCACATGAAGCATTTGAATATCACTTGGGACGTCCGATACATGAAGAGTTTGGTTCAGAAGATGCATGCACTCGAGAGGGTGAAGGTGCATCAGAGATGTCAACTTTAGGAGAACAAATAACAGATGATATTCTCCGGTCATGATATTGTTTTTGTCTATTATGGTGTTTAAAAGTGTGTGCATAACAAGAACTCGTACTTTTCACTTTTTTTTGTTATGCTGGGATTGAAGGGAATGGTCTTTTTTTGGCTGCATGGTTCTTTTGTTTATGTTATGCTCATTGGTATTGCCGTGAAGTGAATGATTGTTAGTGTTGGTTACGTTTAATCTAGCATTTAAGAAAAGTTTATTTATTCAAAATCTCATGCTTCAAACCTTCTAAATCTTTGTTGTTAATTCATCAAATTTTGGTCTTTTCTGAATTTGGAAAAATCCTTATTGTCAATTGTTTATGAGTTTTAGTCAATACATAGATAACTTTGTTACAGTTTGTTTTTTTTTAGATTCCTGTACAAGAAGGTATTCTTCACAATAATTACTTGAAAATCAACTCCATATGTCTACTTATAACTTTGAACAACTTTTTTATTTGTAATGGCTTTTCTTTATCTATATTTTGTATGAATGATACCAAGGTTTAGGAATGTCTTTCGAGTAAAATAATTATGATGAATATAGTATCCATTTACGTGCAGTTCCGTTCCAATTCTCTCTTAACTCTATTTTGCATTACCTCATGTTAATTCTAAGTGCACTCGAGTTGTTATTTAGAGTTATTTAATTGAATTCTCTCTTAACTCATAGCATCTAACGTTTACCTTTTAAAGGAATCTAGTGGTATGTATGTAAATTTTCATTTTTTTAGTTTTATTTGAATTCTGAATTTCAATGTGCTGATGTGTTCCTCTCGTAAAAACAAAATAGGTATTTACATTTTTTTTTTGGAAAGGCAGCTACTGAATTTTGTTTTAATCAATTTAGCATATAAATACATGTATTTAGTGGTATGTATGTAAATTTTCATTTTTTTGGTTTTATTGCATTGATACTGGAACCAAGAATAAAGATACTTAAATACATGACAATTGTTTACTGTGTATGTAAATGCCCCTTAAAATTTTCATACTTATCAGGATCAACAATGATGACAACATCCCTCTAAACTCTTCCCTCCAACTAACCACTCACAAAGTAGAAAAAATTATTTAGGGTAGACTGAAATGATTCAAAATATAACATTTATAACATGGAGATCAGAAAATACTTAGCAATGGCTTCCCTCCAACTAACCATTCATCAAATTTTTTTTTGAGGCCAGACAAGAATGTAAGAAGAAGAAAATGCTGAGCAGACTGCCAAATCAAAAACTTGTTCAAGCTCAATTCAAGCATTAGTGAAAATGCAGAGCAGACTTCCAAATCAAAAACTTATTTTTTTTTATTCCCTCAAAATTTTGACTGATTAACGCTTTTTAACATAATTGCAGGACAATGAGCTCGAGATATTCAGGGAAGTCGGGGCAAATGATGTGTCGATGTGGGCTACCGTCATTGCTTTTCACATCACGACAGACACATAGTTACGGACGATAATTCTACAGGTGCCCGCGGTGGGGACAAGGACGGGAAGACTGCAAATTCTTCAGGTAGGCCGACAGTGGAACTATTTCTACGTGCTCCCAATTGGACACAACTGCTAGAAGTTCAATAGTGCCACAACAGGAGAACACTACATGTGGTTCGAGTTCTTCTGTTTCTAGAATATTGCAGTCGGACAGATTTGCTCAGGGTTTTGGAGTGTCAGATGCAGGTGGCATGGGTCGTGATATGCTGCTACATTATAAAGTCAACATTATCATATTTCTACTTATCATTTTAACATGTTATTTTTTCTTCTTTATGAGCTCTTATTATACTTTGTAGTAGTATGTACATATGCGTTTTGACTTTTGTATGTGTAACATATTCGTTTGACGTGATCGGATATGTTTTAGTTATATGAATATAAATCAACTTTTTAGTATTTTCTTGTCTGAACAATTATCTTTAATTTGCTTAGAAAAGAACAGATTCTGCTGCACAGATTATACATTTAATGAGAAAAAAATTCCAAATAAGCTCTTTACAAAACGCACTAACCAAGCAACTAAACTGCTTATTCAGAATAGGGGCAAAAGGGTTAATTTTTCACAATCAATTGTTTTCCATAAGCGCCAACCAAACAGCCAGACAGCTTATCCGGATCAGCTGCTCATCATCAGATTATCAAGATAAGCTGCTTATCAGCAGAAGCTGGATAAGCTGCAGCTGCCCCAAACAGACCCTTAATCTTTTTATGAGACCTTAAATGCAATAAATAATCACTCTAATAATTCTTATGCCATTATAATCCTGATTAGAAGAATCTTCCAAATTTTAGTTGGAGTAACAATATCTATAATGCTGTAAATCCACAATGGCAAAATAATGCTGCAAACCCATTGGGAAACTCCAACATTCAAGGGAATCTAACTTATAAACCTTATTACCCTCCAGGTTTTAATAATTTGCAAAGTAAGGAGAAAAGGTTGTTAATGGACAAATTGATATTGCAAATGGGAAGCCAGTTACAAAGTCAATGAGCTGCAATTAGAAACATAGAAAATCAATTAGGATGTATTGCAACAGCACTTAACAATAAACCTCCAGAACTGTTTCCTAGTAATGTTGAAGTAAATCCCAAAGATCAGAAAAAAAAGCAAATTAAGGTTATTCAACTATGAAGTGAAAAATAATTGAAAACCAGAGTTCAGAAAGAAGTGGAAGTTGAAGTTGAAAAAGATGAGGTGAAAAATGAAAATCTGGTGGAGATTTTCATTTTGAGACAAAATGTCCTATTAAACTAGTGAAAATCACTATAGAAAAACCACCACATCCATTTGCTCAAAAGATTGAAGCAGAAAATCAAAGATAACTAATTTTCAAAATTTTAAAAAAAATTGAGGAAATTGAAGATAAAGATTTTATTTGTTGAAGGCTTGGAACAAATGTCAAGCTATGTGAAGTTCATGAAGGATATACTTAGAAAGAAAATGAAGCTTGTAGATAATGAGACTGTTGCACTTAGTGAAGAGTGTAGCGCTATAATTCAGTAAAAGCTTTCTGAAAAAAATCAAAGATCCTGGAAGTTTTACTATTCCTTGTGCTATTGCCGAACGATTTTTTAGAACAGCTTTATGTGAGAAGTAGAGCGGACGGTTGTGGTCGGCGGTATCGAGCAGCAAGTATTCATCTGTGAAAGTTACCCCTGACTATTATCTCAACGAGCAAACTTCATCTGAGGATGTGTTAGCCAACTGAGCTAAGCAAATTTCTGTATCAAGCAAAGCTGTAACCAAAACTTTGACAGGATCAGAGCGTCGTAGATGCTTAGTCGAGCAGGCAACTTCCTAAGATGAGCTATCTATCAGAGCGTCGTAGATGCTTAGTCGGGCAGGCAACTTCCTAAGATGAGCTAGCACGTTGTAGTCTACTTTGCATGATCCTCCAATTTTATCTTGATTATGTGGTTCTTCCACTGGCAAAGGTGGGGGTATCTTTTCTCGAGTCATTATTTGTTTTCCTTTGTCTGTTAGAGTTATTCTTGGTGGTAACACTTTTCCGCTCCTTTAGTTGACTTTTTTGATTCAATCAAGAAGAGCCTCAAGTCATTCAGGTTCTTTCAAATACTCCTTCGGGATTGTTATATTCTCTTCCTTGAGGTTCTTCTCAAGTCAATCTTTAAAGATGAAGCATTTTTCTATATTGTGTCCGAGCAACCGGTGGTATGGGCAATAATTTGGTTCATTCTTCTGATCCACTTCTTTGGATCAGGTAGTTTGAATTTTGGTTTCTTCATCAAGCTTTTGAATATTTTAGGTACGACTTCATGCTTGAAGGAATACACAACTTTTTGTCGCTCTAACAGGGATATTCTTTGTCCCACTGTTCGAGGTGATCCCTCCTGAGACGGCCGTTGGTTAGATTGACTGCTCTATTTCTGAGAGTACTGTGATGAAGACTGGCGATGCTCTTCTGCATATATCTTTATTGGCTGCTTTCCTTTGTCGATAGTTGCGACTACTCCTGATTTCTTTTCAAACACCCTGGTCACCTTAGCCTTTCGTGTGGCTCCATGTGCTTCATTTCTTTCTGAAGACTGTTGGCTTTACTCAGTAGTTTCTCGAAGGATTTGATGGTGAGTCCCTTAAGCATGAAAGCTACTGGCCCATGAATGCTTTTGAGTAGAATCTCAATCACTTGATGTTCCTGTAGTTGAGGTTCACATTTTATGCTAAGGTTTCTCCACCTCAAAATATAGTCTGACAAGGTTTCACTAGGCTTCTGTTTCTCCATCATGAGCTCCTCAATGGACACGTAATGTTGTGCCCCGACAAATCTTTTCACAAATAACTGTTCCAACTCAAAAAATGTTTTAACTGACCCATTAGGTAGGTCAGCGTACCAGTCAAAAGTAATCCCTGACAAGCTGCTGACGAACTGCTGACATAGTAGAGCTTCATTATTCCTCGTGTTACCACAACTAGCTCGGAAATGTACTATGTGTTGTCTGGGATTTCCAGTCCCATCGAATATCTTGAAGTTTGGGGCCACAAAACCGTTGGGGAAAGGGATGACATCGAACTCCTTCGGGTAAGTTCTACCCTTTAAAATTGGTGCGCCGCCCTTGGACTGGGCTAAGGCATCCCATACTTGTTCAACCATTTGCTTGAACTCTTTTTCTGGCATGGAACCTAATGGAGAATCCTTCTTTGGTTGTTCATCTTTGTCTGCTGAAGTAGCCTCCCTTCTTTCATCTGTGATGCGTATGATTTCTGGCTGATTAATCTCTGGAGAAGCCAATCTTGGTGCTTGTGATTGCCCCTGAATGGTGGCCATGGCGGTCATAACTACAGTCATCTCTTCTATTCTTTTCTCCAGTAGACTGACTTGTTCATCCCTTAAGAGGATAACCCTATGCAGCTCATCTACGACGTTCTCTTCGGTTTGGGGTTGAGCCTCGCGCACAGATGTGGTAGCTCTGGTTTCGATTTGAAATCCTCCTCCAAGTAATCACTGTAATCAAAATCTTCATCGTCACTATTGACGGAAACTTCCTCCAAGTAATCACTGTAATCAAAATCTTCATTGTCACTATTGACGGAAACTCCGTGCTCTCGAGCTAACTCAGAAATCTTGATCCTGAGTTTCTCAACTTTTTCCTCAATTATCGATTCCTTGGGTGCTTTAAGATCTGGAGGACCTTGATGGACATCCTCTATTTGTTCCTCCATCTTGCTAGCTATTGTCGCGACGATGTCAGATATTTTAGGCACTAGTTTCACTTCCTGCCTTGCAGGCTCACTGAATTGTATCGGTGCAGCGACCTTGGGTACTCATACTCTTTTCTTCTTCGATGATGATGTCTAAAAACAGGATGTCTTAGTAGAGACATTGGTATGTCGAGGGAAGCTATGCTCCCCGTGGTGTAGACCGACTACAGTGTCGGGTAATCGTCTTGTTTTTCTTTCCGGGATTGTAGGAATGACGGGTAAGCTCCTCGAACCTAGTCTCAACTTAATTGTTCGGTGACCTGCGGTCCTCGTGGTGGTATGATCGGTGGTGACCATAGGATTATCAACTCGATTTCCCAAACGGAACCAGACGGGAATACGGGTAGGTGACTTTACAGTCAACTTATGAGACTTTCTAACGAGCTTAACGTCCTTCAAAATTTCAATTTTCATATGAGGGGAAATTTCATGTCCCACTCATTTAAGTAACTCACTAACAGAACATCATTCCTTAGTAGCAAGCCTTCTGAAAACTGCACTAACTCGGGTGATAGGAGTGAACTTCCTTTCTTCCTCACCGTGTCCATGGAGTGATGTTAATGCGACAACAATTTTCCGGATACTCTCATATCCATCAGTATCCGTCAGAGGATGGAATCTACTCCCTCATAGGAGTGGAGAAATTTCTGGTAACACCTCTTCAATTTGACGAGGCTCCTCCTCAACGGGTGTGTTTTAAGGAGTCTAGGCTTTGTTGGCCCTCCAAACTCTTCTATTACGGTTCCTCCTTTGAGTTTGGGTCAGTGGTATAGTTCTTGAGCTCGACCCGACTTCAAACACTGGTGGTGGGAAAGTTAACCCTTCAGTTGAATCTTCAACGATCATCACTTCTTGTCCCTTAGCAGCAGCTGGGATAGCAGGCTTGACGGGTGCCGCGATGGTAGTAGTTTTAGCCTTTTTGCAGATAGGGAAGTCCTGAAGGCAGTTCAAGTTGAATTTTGCAGACGGTTCTTGCATTTCTGGAGCAGCGATTTTCATTACCATGAATGGGGCTTTCCCGAGGATAACCTTGAGGTCTTTAAACCCAGCTCCAAACTTGATGATGGGAGTGATGTTACAGACATTACGGTTCATTGGCAGGTTGCAAGAAAAGGTCAGCATTGGGTAGGCTATTGCAACGGCCTTTAAAACAGAAAGTTTTAGGGTTAGCTATATGGCCAAAAACCTCGTAATTTTTTAGTGCAAGCACTGAAAGTAGAGGTTGATCTGTAGACTGGGCGGGTCTTAATTTATGGGTATTTTTTAACATTTTTGTTTAAAAAGGTGTAAATTTTAATTAATATAAGAAAATTTCAAAGTGCGCACAACACAATAAGATTTGGTTTAATTTGCAAAATAGCAAATCAAATTTGGAAGGGAGATGTGAAGAAAATTTAGGACCCAGTGCGGGACCCAATTAGTGGAAAAGAATGCCCAGGTGAAATTAGTCCACCGACACACCTTTTGGAGATCCAACCCCATATAAAAATTTAAAGAGTCCTTAATGGCCTTCTAAACCCCTCTGTTCAAAGATGGTTAAACAGCTAGTCCTGATGTCCAAGGAGTTGGTTGTACTTTCCCAAGATAGAAATGGGTAAAGTATGTCAATGAAAGAAGGGCAATTTGGTCCAAGAGGGGCATGGACATATTATCGATGTGTGAAGATAATATTTCTTGAATTGTATGGAGAGAAAATCTTGTCCCCAGCGGAGTCGCCAGAAGGTGTCGGCTTTATTTTGGGTTGGATTATGAGGAGTTGCCCATAAGAAGCTGTCGGTCGCTGGAATCGAAATCCCATCGCCCGCTTCGGAAGGACATTGAAATATGAAATCAAACTGTCCCTATATTTTTTGTAGTTTAAAATGAAAGAGCACTATACCTTAAATCTTCTATCTTTCCCAAAGGATAATCACAACACTTGAGGATGAGGCTCGATCAAATTAACTAAGAAAAGTATGACGTCTGTCTGCTCTGTGAAACCTTTGTATTTGCCAATAAATTCCCCTATTTAATATAAGGGATTAAATAGGGTTTATATTAAGCTGGGTTTGAACATGCTTCCTATAAGGGCAAGCCCCTATAGTTAATTACATCTTAAATGACCAAAGCCACCTAAGAAGACTCTCGATAAAAATCAAGAAATATTATCTTCAAGGAATTTCAAAGGGTAGGACTTTTAAACGAAATCGGACGTAGAGGTGTGAAAGGAGATTGGTTCAAATTTAGAACATTTTATTGTAGAATCCAAAGGAAGAAAAACTAAGGGATGTCATGGATCCAGAGCAGAACCCCGGTGACTTCCCAAGCTATCCTAATGTTTGACTTCAGTTTTGAGGAGAAATATTTAGGTGTTTCATCCTGTCAATTTTATTTATTAGGGATTACATTCGTGTGAAACGATCACACAAATAGCCTGGAAGATGTGAGGATTTACGTTGTGACAAATGACAACCTCATTCGTGTGAAACGATCACACAAATAGCCTGGAAGATGTGAGGGTTTAGGTTGTGACAAACGAAAATCTCGAATGATCACACAAATAGCCTGGAAGATGTGAAGATTTAGGTCGTGATAAACGACAACCTCGGCTAAGACGAGTTAGGGCTTATATTATATAGCAGGGCTATACAAAGGCCTAAAGATAAGGTGATGACGAGTTAGGGCTTATATTATATAGCAGAGCTATACAAAGGCCTAAAGATAAGGTGAGGATTANGTGAAATGATCACACAAATAGCCTGAAAGATGTGAGGATTTAGGTCGTGACAAACGACAACCTCGGAATCCTTAACCGAGTTAGGGCTTATATTATATAGCAGACCTCTAGAAAGGCTTAAAAGATAAGGTGAGGATTTACGTTGCATAAGCAAGCAACTTTGAAGTTCAATGCCTTTGTTGTTTTAAGTCTAAGGAAGGAAGATTGGTTTAGCTGGGGAAGACAGGTTTTGTTGTTGAAGATGGCCGTGTAGGGTGAGGATTTACGTTGCATAAGCAAGCAACCTCGAAGTCCTATGACTTTGTTGTTTAAGTAAGGTGAGGATTTAAGTTGCATAAGCAAGCGACCTCAAAGTCCTATGGCTTTGTTGTTTAAGTCTAGGATTTATGTTGCATAAGCAAGCAAACTCGAAGTCCTATGGCTTTGTTGTTTAAGTCTAAGGAATACGTTGCATAAGCAAGCAACCTTGAAGTCCTATGACTTAGTTGTTTAAGTCTAAGGAAGGAGAAGCTGGGGAAGACAGGTTTTGTTGTTGAAGATGGTCGTGCTGCCCACCATGCTAGCTCCAAGTTCCTTGCTGCGATAAGTTTGAGATATCTAACGTGCCAAGTTATAATGTCAAAGNAGATAAGGTGAGGATTTACGTTGCATAAGCAAGCAACCTCGAAGTCCTATGGCTTTGTTTTTTAAATCTAAGAAAGGAAGATTAGTTTAGCTGGGGAAGATAGGTTTTGCAGTTGAAGATTCTCGTGCTGCCAACCATGCTAGCTCCAAGCTCTTGCCTCGACGAGTTTGAGTTTTCTAGTGTGTTGAGTTATGATGTTAAATAAGGTGGCCCTATGGTTGAAGTTCTTTAAATCTTACGAGAGCATATTAAAGTTGATTAGAGTGACACCGATTAGGATCCTACGGTTCCCTCGTTCCGGCACCACTATTTTTTATTGGATTCACTTAGTCCAAATGAACTTACTAAACTCAACTTAATGAGTTCCATAACTTCATTTAAATCGTGAGAAGCCTCGTTAGCAACGGTAGATTACCTCATCCAAGGGATTCCCGATCATCCAATAGAGACATCTTAATTTAGTTGAATTTTTGGTTTTGTGTGATGTTTGTGATTAAATTTTGAGTTGTTTTATATTTTGAATTTTGTGGCGGTGAGTTTTATCTTGCTTGATTTTAATTTTGGTTTCGGCTTATGGTTTTGATTATGTGGCTATCCTGGTAGTTTTATTTTTCATGTAGGGTGACATCGTTGTTTAGCATGCAAATTTGCAGGTATAAAAGTACAGAATGAGAAACACAGTATGAAAGTATAAGAAAGACAACACTGAAAACTGTAAATGTGTACCTGGCGAGTCTTCTCGTTCTACCACCTGAAACTTAAAATACATGTTAAGGCAGTTTATGAAGAGTAGGAAAAGTAAAGTTTTGGTGATTTTCTTAACCCTATGTCATATCTTGGTCGGTCCATAGAAGTTTAATTAAGGATGACTTTATCAAGCAGGATATATTAAGTTTAATAGATCTCTGACATGTCCAACAGATCTAGAGAAAGAAGCAGGTCCATGCTGCTTTCTCGTTGCCTGGTGGAAAATCTCGAGCTCTTTTTAAACTTTATATATTACTTAATAATTTATCCTATAAATACTCTTAATGCTCAGCGAACATTGATGTCTCAATTATCCCTAAGAAAAGGGTAATTATCATTTATCGTTTAATTTGAAATTTATGTGAGTGAGTTCCCTTGAAGGGGAAGTTAGTATAATTTGAACACTTAGCCAAATTTTAATCCTAATTGGGCTTAGTGTTGTTTCAAGGATGTTTGATTTAATTATGTTTATTTCTCTAATCCTCATTCAGTCAATTTTGATTTAGCCTAAGTCACCACTAAGCCGTTAAGACTTAGGTGAGTGTCTTAATTTTGATAAACTTCCAAATTTTTAATGATTTATAAATTTTTTAATCCTAATTAGGAAAGTGAAATTCAATTCTACCAATTAACCCCTTTGTGTTTCAAACATCAAATAAATTGACCCAGATTAGAGGTTACCCATTTTCCCTCCTCGAATTAAGCCTAAATGTTAATTAAGGCAAAATTTCCAAAATTACACATTTGCCCCTAAGGCTCTAACACTTCATAATTTGTTAAATTCAATTCAAATGACTTTGAAATTTTTATCCTACCTCATTAATGGGTCAATTGAAACATCAGAAGAGAAAATGTGATTTTTCAAAATTTAATTTCATTTATATAATTATTCTTTTGCAAAAATAGGATTTTCCAAAGAAAATTCCGAACTTAACCAAGGTATATTATAATCCCTTGAAATTTTTACTGGAGGTATACCTAGACCAGAGGAGCCTTTAGATCAAATTTCACAATTTTTTGAATTCTCTATGATTTATTAGAATTATTTTAAGTTTTGGATAAAAATAAAATATTTTAAGTGGTGAAAATTAAGTTTTATATTTTTGAAAAATCTCTTAAAGGTCAGAGAACTCAAAGGGGAAAATTTTCTATCTTTCTGATTTTCCTTGATTTATTGAAATTATTTTAGTGAGAAACTTATTTTAGCCTTTTAAAAATTATTTTTAAGCTTTGAAAATAAATATCTTTATTTAGAAAATCATAAAAAATATTCTAATTATTCCTAAGTGATTAGGAAACAATTTAGAACATTTCCATTAGTTTTATTATTTTTATAATTTTTATGAATTTTTTAATTATTTAAATATTTAAAATAGGCCAAAGATTAAATTTTTATTTTAAATATTATTTTATTTTTAGAAAACACCCCTGATCACAGAGAACTCAAAAAACTAGGTTTCATAATTTTTTGAGTTATATTTTGATTTTTTGAAAATCATTTAAATTTATCTTTAAAAAATCAATTTAAGTTATTAAATGGACTCAAAATATTTTGAAACTTTTATGAGGAGTTCTGTGGATTATAAATCACAAGGGAGATAAAAAATCAAGTCATTTAAATTTTTATATTTTCCAAAATCAATTATCTTAGTGATTCAGTATTTGGAAAATTTAAGGATGTTTTAAATGACTTGACTCATGAAATTATTTCTAAAGGTTTCACTGGTCATGGTAGACTTTCCAAAATTTTCTTAGAATTTAATAATCCATATGCTAATTTTCATTATTATTTTAAGGAAATAATGTGAAATAACTTCAAAAATATGGATCTTGGTATAGGAACCTTCATCTGACTTTGGAAAAATCAGAGAATGTTCCCCCTTACAGAGGCTACAATATGTAAAAATTCCAAGCCAAGGTGATATGTCGATATGCATGGAGAATCAAATGATTTAAGATAGTATTTAATTAATTACAAATATTTTATGCATCAAATGGGCTTGAAAATTATTCCACATTATTATCCTCTGTTCAATGAGCAAGAGGGTTATTTTATTTTATTTTTGAGAATTTTCTACACAAAGTTATGTATTTTGAAGTTAAGGGTATTAAATAAATAAGAAAATACCCCTATTTTGCTATTTAAACTGCGTGTGCCACTTCATCCTACGACGGCTCCGAAAGCATGCGTCGCGCGCTCTGGTTGGACGCTGTCGTCCACGTAGCTTGCTGACTCGACCCGCTATTCACGTCTCAAAGCGTCGTCCGACTCGATCTCCCTCGTTCGTTTGATACACGCTTGATCGAACGGCTCCCTGTCATCGTCCCCGATAGAGTGATCCCGTGCCCGTCCAAACTAAAACCTTAAGATCTCAGCCTAGACTCAACCAAATTTCTTTAGGCTTGATCCTATGGACTCACCTAAGTGAGATGAACACATCCATACGGTTAAGGTGCCATGAAATCAAGCTTAAGTAAATGGAGGATCAAAACAAGCTCGGAAGGAGGAGACCTTAAGATCTCGGCCTAGACTCAACCAAATCACTTTGGGTTTGATCCTATGGACTCGACTTAGTGAGACGAACACATCCATATGGTTAATTGCAATGAAATCAAGTTTAAGTAAATGGAGGATCAAAACAAGCTCGGGAGGAGGAGGAGTTTTATACTTTGATCAAGCTTAAGTAAATGGAGAATCAAAATAAGCTCGGGAGGAGGAGGAGTTTTATACCTTTGCTCTGATAAGGGAGGCTTTGATCAGAGATGCTCGACACGTTTGTTGGGGTCCAAGGAGGCTATGGATTCAGTCTCTGGCCTTGGTGTGAAGTCTAGGTGTGAATTAGACCAAGCTCGATTTCAGGTGTTAGTCTAGAGCTATGGTAGGGCTCTATGGAAGAGGTATTAGATGGGGCCTTGGCTTCTTTCACTCTTGTGAAGGTGTAGGCACAAGGAATTAAAGTTTAGTGGAGTGTGGAGGTGTATTGGGTTCTATCCTGGTTTCCGGCAGGGTTTCAAGCTCAAAATTAGGCTCCGACAATGGGAATGGGTGAGGGAAAGTGGTTGGAATGCACTGAGGGGATCTTAGGGAAGCTCTGTGTGAAGTTTGGAGGGACCTCTCTAAGGAAATTTCAACACACCTCCCATGGCCGTGGGAGGTGAGTTTTTATAAAAATGGACATGGGGTGGCTGTCAGGGCATAAGCTTGGGTGCATTGTGGTGCTTAGATGGAGGGCAGAGGAGCTCCATAGTTTGATTTGGATGAGTTGTCCTCTAGCTTTGATTTGGGTGAGGTGCCATGGGGGTGGCTCTCGGTTTTGGGCTTTTTCGGCCACTAGGCCGGCCAGCCGGCCCAGGGGGAGGTGGCTAGGAGCTCAGGGAACCCAGAGGAATCCATCACAGCAATTTAATGCATTTGATTTGGGTGAGGTGCCATGAGAGTGGCTCTTGGTTTTGGGCTTTTCTGACCACTAAACTTGCCGGCTGTCCAGGGGTAGGTGGCTAGGAGCTCAGGGAACCCAGAGGAATCCATCACAGCAATTTAATGCAAATGTGCTTAAATTTGGCAGAGATATCTTAAGTATGTGCATTTTTGGAAATAAGATCCCTTAATTTGGGGGACCTTTGGTCCATGGCTTGATTTAGGTGGTTTCATGGTGTTTG